>BJBW01004671.1:13640-32693 GCA_004320125.1 Scolopax mira | reverse complement strand
AGCCACCCTTCCCCAAGCCTGTAGCGGTGCATGGGGTTATTGTGGCCCAAGTGCAGGACCTGGCACTTGGCCTTGCTGAAGCTCATACCATTAATGCTGGCCCAATGATCCAATCTATCTAAGTCTCTCTGTAGAGCTTCCCTATCCTCATGTGAATCAACACCCCTGCTTAACTTGGTGTCATCTGCAAACTTGCTGATGTCCTTATCAAGATCATCAATAAAGATGTTAAACAGAAATGGTCCCAACACTGAGCCCTGAGCCACACCACTTGTGACCAGTCACCACATGGATTTATGGAGTAACAGCCCTTGAGAAATCTACGGTACGATGCCTGGCTCAGGCCAGGCAATAAGGATGATTAACAGGTTTTTTCAATTGCTTCACACTTTGAGCACCAACTCGGGAGTTAGTATTCACACCTTCCCGAAAGGGACTTTCATTCTCATTTTATTTTTGTACCTGTGAACACCTACCTATCAGTATATGCTACCCCACTTTGACCCAGGGGCTCAAAGTGGTTGCCAAATTGGAGTGATAGGGTTTGGACAACACCCTTTTTTAACAAGCTTTTAGAAAAACGATGCTCCTCTTTGTCACTAACTGGCCACGAAGAGAAGTTATTCAATCAACTTACTGATGTGGTGTCATTTCTAAAAGCACAGACACGCTTTGTACACAATAACTAACGCTATCAGGAGAAGCCTTTCCATGCAACGGGGCTGCCACTTGACCTCTCCTCCTCCTTAATTACGCAGGCAGCAGCAGCAGCAGAGGAAATTACCAACTTGCAAAGCTTTTCATAAAGGGATGGCAGCAGAGAATAAAAAGAGAAGCCTTGAAAATACCCGGGTCATCTACCTACCATTGTGGCAGAGCACACCCAAAGCAGGTCAAGCACACGTTCCTTCAACAGGAAAAGGACTGCGCTACCTGCTAAAAGCCTTCACTTACACATCCATTTACCAGGCATCCTTGAAGGAGGGTTAATGGCTCAAAAAGGTCCATAAATCAATTCACACACCCCAAGCACATGGCCCCTTGAAAAAAGGGCAAAACACAAAGCCGTTTTCAAGATTATACATTGTTTGCTTCAATGCCAAAACACAGTGGTGGTCTTCAGTTCAGAAATTATACAAAGAGCCTCAGCAGAACAAATCGCCCCTCAACAAAACTTTCTTGTACAATGTGAACATGATAGGCAAGAGACAAAAATAACTTCTGCTGCCTGCACAATTGAGCAAAATGGTCCTTTGTTCTTTGAATTACACTCTGACACAAGAGATTGTTTTTACTTTACATCAAAAGTGCTTAAGTAGTCAACTGCCATGGAATATGTTCCCTGCAGGCAATCGGTCCGGTTCCTGTTTGAAGGAGGTCAGTTAACCCTTCTGTCAACTAATAAGGCCTTCGGTATAATGACGAATTGTCCAAATTCCTCTGCATAGAAAGAGGCTAAAAGGCACGTGGTGTTTCTCAAATATCCTGAGGTCTGATCAAGTTACATGAATACTT
The DNA here is from genome assembly GCA_004320125.1 of Scolopax mira. Lineage (NCBI taxonomy): Eukaryota > Metazoa > Chordata > Aves > Charadriiformes > Scolopacidae > Scolopax > Scolopax mira. The sequence continues at coordinate 31,178 of BJBW01004671.1, read as the reverse complement.
GCTGCTGGCAAATCAGATCACTATATTTACTTGTAGATTTAAAAGCTTAAAGTGGAAAAAAAATACCCATGTTGGTAATTCAATTCCTGAATACCTGCATGTTCAGGAAAGGCAGATGACATGGCTTTAGTAGGACTTATGTGGTAATGTGGACTCCAAAATCTTTGAAGACAGAAAATGCTGGGGAAAAGGAGAGGAGAATTTAAGTACTAATTCATTTTCAAAGCAAAAACCGAAACTCCATGGCTGCCCTTTGGGAGATGATAAAGAGCAAAGAAGTAATTTATTCTAAATACAGCATAACAATTGGAAGATTCATCACATTTTTAGAATTCCACAAAACTTCCAAACTGAGCTTTGTGTTACCCATGAGAAAATTGTACAAGGCAGCTAGAAACATTACTGTGGGTTATTTATCTGGCTTAGGACTCTCTACCAAGCCCAGAAAGAAGCAGGCAATGCTGGCTCTGCATTACTTCAGTAGCGTGAATCCAATATACATAAAATTGCTGTCAAAAGGACTGGTTTCACACTTGCTCTTTGATTATCATTGCCAATGAACTGTGATGTGAAAACAGGAGACACCTTGATTCATGTCACCTGCTAGAAACAGAGCGAACACCAGGCCAGAATGATCCAACATACCATGCCCAGCACTGTTTTTGGCCAAATACTCCAGCATCACATGTAGCCACAGCAGAGTTCTTGCTCCTCTACCACCTCCTTCGTTTATGTTCAACTATTCCTATGGCCACCACGTGAGCCAGCTCCTACACAGTCCCATGCTAATGATGTTACAGCAGTTTTGCTTCTGATGTGCTCAAAACAGGCTAACGCAAACACAATCTTCCAAGTATAGCCTGGTTCTGGAGCTTTTGGCTCTAACCAGCACACTCCTAAGTCTGATGTAACACTTGAGTAGATACACCACACCTAATTTTACCATATGCCTGGGTTATTTAATTTTCCCCAAGAAGAACAAGAAATACACGGGCACATCTAGGGATGCAGAAGTGTTTCTGATATTATCCAGGGGCTTTATACTCCACCTAACATAGTATCTGTGGAATAAGAAAAGACATAAAAGTCCTACAAGCTCTTTTTAAATGCCTTACCTACACTTATGTGACTAGAAATTGGGAACAGTGGTTCATTTTGCACTTTATCCCACAGAGATGCTGAGTTTACTGCAAGACAGTTAGATGCCCTAACCAGTTTGGGTTGGAATGGCCTTCAAGACAAATGGTTGATTATTCTCCCTTCATACAATGGACAAAGGCCAGGGTGAAGGGCTGCAAGTTAACACAGACTTGGGCTGCTTGCTTTGAAGATCAGTTAAGGATCAAATCTGTCCCTGGGTGAGCAGAACAGAACACTGCAGTACCTCCTGTGGAAAATACAGCAGAGGAAAAGAAGAGGTGTTTTTTTTTTAAATCATTGGTCAAAGATCTAAGGGTTTTCAAAGGAGCATTTACTAAGTTAAACAGTAGGTTTCTGTTTCAAAATGTCATTTTGGAACTGGGTGTATTGTTTTCTTTAATTGAGTGTTTAACTCAATCAGACATTCTTCTGTGCTATACTCTAACTTAAGTGAAATCACGTTTTTGACAGGAACATTTTATAGCCAAATTCTTCAGTCAAGATCTGCTGATAAGCAACTTATAACTACAAAAAATTGTAGCTGCATCTATTCACAAACACTTGTGCACGCATACAAAGAGAATCCATGAGCAATTTTTATACCACCTCGATCAATGCATTTCTTTTTCAGCAATGTTTTTTCCTTAATGATAAAAGTAACACTCATACATGTTTATCAAATGTAGGCTTGAAGAAACCTAAGAGGAGAAATCCCAAAGAAGTATAAGCTTTGCTTCGAGCTCAGAAGGATCTATGAACCACTTCATCTTTCAGCTACTCTGACAGCTCTGCCACCTTTCCCTCTGATTTTAAATATTTGGAACTTACTGCCATTTGAGACACTGTAATTTAATCTATGACATATTTGCATACCACTTAACTATGGTGTGTCAGACCAGTTGATACTACAGCTGAAATGATATCATTTGATACTGGAAGGTCTATACAGGATGCTAGGAACAAGCGAGTGTCACACATTATCCTACACAGAACAGAAATAATTTTTGCAGAAATATTTTTCTTTACTGCTTGAGATCGGGGATGGAGAGCATCAAATGCTGAACTCCTCCACACCAAAAAAAAAAAACCCAACAAAGCTTTTGTTCAAACATGATTTCCTGGCATCATTTCCTGGTGGCAGTGAGGCACTATGATGATAAAACCATTCAGCAATTTGTAAGGTTGAAAGTTTTGCGGAGCTAGCAAATTTCTTCTGAATAATCAGCTATTGATTCAAATTACCCTGTAAGCATATTGCTAACTCCTCAGCATTGTAACTTTCAGTATGAGCGTTAAGATAAGATCCTCGCCTAGAATTGCACTGCATTTTAACACAGTAGCAGACCTTGGCAAAAGAGCAATCTTCTTAATAACCAATGTACATTACAGTATTTTAAGACTACAGGTCAATTGAAATTATGAAACTCAAAGTGAAAATTATATATCCTTTAGTGTAGAATTTGTCTGACTTCCTTTAGACACTTACCATGGAAGGAAAAGAAACCTCTGCTAATCTTTCTGCACCATAAACACCACCTATAAAAGCAGCTTACACAACTAGTTTAAGACCCAGGTGTTAAATTAAGATTACAAAGCCTATTCTTAAATGGCAATGGAGTAATTTTCAGTGAACAGATGTTTCAGCACCAGGTACACAACAAAGACTGAAAACTGAGAAAAATAAATTTCTGCCAATTTCGCAATAAGCATTTGATAAAGCCCTGTGTTTTTCAACAGGGTTTGATACTCAGGTTCAACACAGGAAAATACTGACAAAGCTATGTTTTTCTAAAGGGGAAATAGCAATGCAACCTAACTTTCAAACTCATACAGTGCATTATAAACTGCACTCTGTTCTATTTTTCAATTAAAACAGCAATGATAGTAAAATTGTCATCTGCTTTGTATTATATGAAACACAAACGTCAACTATCTACTGTGCAAGGGCATTGTTCAAGCTGCTTCTGCAGCTACACCACATCTCAGAGGCTTCCCGGGAGCCTAGAGCCTCCTGCCAGAAACGTGCTTTGCGGGCTGAAGTCTGTGCAGAGCTCAGCATGCTGAGTCCTGCACTTTGGTTGCCAGGCGTTGGAAAAGCTCCAGCAGAATGCCTGTGAGATTTGAGTTTGATTAAATGTGTAACCCTATTATTTACTACCTTAGCAAGGATTTTTACACACATGCACAAGTTTGCGTGCGGGCTCATGTAGAGCTGCAAACAGTTCATAGCTGAAGCAACAGCCAGAAGAATCATAGAATGGCTCCGCTTGGACAGGACCTTAAAGATCACCAACTTCCAACCCTCCTGGCATGGGCAGGGACAACATGGCTTCTGCAAAGGGACTGGCACTACCCTCCCAAGCAGACTCCTGCTTGCCACACAGCTCCTGCTCATTGTAATCCTCACAGGGACCTGCACCAGGCCAACAGACACAACTGGGCTCTTCCCTATCCTCCACACCTCTCATCTGCTTGTTTTGGCATTATGTTAAATTAAATGAGTAAGTGTTGTGATTTTTTAAAGCACTGGGTAAGCAGTCTCCAAAGCCTCAATCCTACAGAGTCTCTGTGGTGTGTATTCCCCAACAACCATCTGTGGGTGGTGGGAGCATACCCAGTACCGCAGGGTTGCAATGTTGCCTAAATGTAGGCACCTACCTTAGCTTGCCCCAGTGGTCTGGTCGCAGTGTGATCCCTGGGGACATGCAGAGAGGTGACACTGGATGATGCTTTCTCTCTATTGCAGGGAGCAGACTGCAAATCAAAGCACTTAGACCAGGTGCAAAAATCTGCCACCTCCAGCTTCTGCTTCACCTTCTCTGATCTTACCAAGATTTCTACAAAACAGGTCACAGGCAACAGCCTGCAGGGGTCACTGGGGACAGCAGGGAAGCATGCCCTGGAGCCTGGTTTCCAGTGGAGTATGCTGGGACCCTGGGGTTACACCTACAGCTCAGTGCTGCTGCGAGTACCTGGGTACCCCTGGGGAGCTGTGGCTCCCAGCCTGTCTTAGATGGGCCATTTTGTACATCTCCACATAGTTGTGTCCAGAGGTTATTTGCAGGCACTTGTGTTCACATGACCTCGCTTTTGGCTTTTTAGTAATTAATAAATTTGTAAAGGGCATCACAGCAACACCCTTGGGAAGAATGGACCGCATTTCTCAGCAGGATCTCACATCTCTTGGTGCCTCTCACATCTTTCACAACAGCTTGAAGAGCTCTTGTGAATTGATCATACCTTACAATGTATGATAAGTAATGCACCCTGTGATTTCCAACCTTGAGCAAAAGCCACTTACCCCAGCCAGTGGGGGATCCCACCCTGAAGTTGTCAGGACTGATATCCATATCTCTGCATCAACTTGGTGCCCGCAGTGAAGACTGTCCATACTCAGAGTTATGATCTCTTGCTGCTCCCCATCCAAATAATTTTCTATTATCATTTTCTATTTTCTTCCTGAACGCAGCATAAAATGTGGCCACACTGGCCGCCTGGGCCAGCAGGAGCATGCCTCTGAGGGCAGCTGGCCCAGAGTCTATGTGTCCCTCACAGCTGGAGCCAATGTCTTTGTGACGAACCCCCTTCTCAGTTCCAACTTCACCTTGGCCACAGGCCATGCTTAAGCTATTTCCCAGGGACATTGCTCTGCAGCTCCTTAAATGGCAGTTTTCCAGTTCGCCTGCAATCCGCTTACCGCCGAGAGCTGCTACCTGCCCACGCAGCAGCTGCACATCTGCCAGCCTGAACACCACCCCTCCCCTCGCCAGGACTAAGAGAGGGCTAAGAAGTTGCTTCTCTCCCTGCCGAGGAAAGATGGGAGATGGGGCGGGAGGCACCAACCCCACCATGCCAGGAGACACAGCAGCTCCATGGGGCTGGGTGTGCTCTATGAGCAAGCATGCACTTGGAGGCCATCTGGGGCATCGTGCTGCTGCAGCCCAGCCCTGGGCACTGGCACTCCCCCCCGACACAGAGACCTCCTCTTGGATGCAATCCTCAAGAAAAATCTGCATTTCCACCCGAGTGAGTCTCCTGTGTCACTTGGGAGGAGAATGGGTGGTGGGTTGGAAGGAGAGCGTAGAGTTTGCATGGTAAAAACAGGCTCTGAAGAATATATCCTCTTTTTACTTCAGAAATGTTTAAAAGCAGGTTTTCACATGCTCAAAAGGCAGCAGTAATGCCATGAGACCAGAAATGCTGGTACACTGCAAATCCTGCTGATAAGGTATGCAGAGGGACTCCATCAATAAACCCTGATGGAGACAGCTGATACCAAGAGACAATCCTTGCCCTGGAGCCAGCAGGGTCAGTGCCCCTCACCACACCAGAACACACACAGCCTCCCCGAAAGCCTGCCTCACCTCCTAAGAAACCCAATATGTACTCAGGAACTGGGACAATTCCCCAGTCCTTTCATCTGCTGCATTAACCAAGTAGCTGTGACCTGCCTATCTGGTTAGATAATGGGCTCTTAAGGTATCTCTATTGTAAGGGATTTATTAAAGACCACAGCAAGCACATTCCTCCCTGCAGGAAAAAAATACCTTAATCTACTGCAAACCCTCCTGGCAAAGGCTCCTATTTGAACTGATCAGAGATACAAGTTTGTTCTGGTCTGGACAGTGTTTGAAGTTTCTTTCCCAGCTAATGAACAGGCATGTTTATAATGAAAGGACAGAGAGCATCCAGTTTTCTAAACAAGCAACTTCATAGCTGTCTGTTTTGAGGCCTGTAGCTATGGCTAACTCCGCTCACTCCTTTTCATCTGAAATATAAGGAAAGTCTCCTACTAAATAAAAGAAAACTTATTTCTTCAGGGCCAGTCTCCCTAACTCAGCACCAGAGAAGACAGTTGTCTTTGAGTACCTACAATTGAAAAGCAAAGCAAACTGGTTTTCAGAACAATTCTCAAGCCCATACACTTGTGATACGGTTTCTTACCACACTAGCTTACCTGAGAGCATTGGAACCTAACGGTTTAAGAGTTAGTTTCCAAACAGAGAGGCTTGTTGCTAAGTGAGGGTCCGACAAGAAATAAAATAAACCAGGCAAGTGCTGGGGCAGGCTCCTGCAGTGCCTGCTGTCCCCAGAGGCACCAAAACCCTGGGGGCAGACCCCAGCCAGGCCTTCCTCCCTCATTTCCAAGGCTCATGTGGGTGCTGTCAGGGGTCAGCAGGGGACTGCTCCAGGCAGGGGTGTCCCAGCACACCCGGGGGTGACCTGGCCACCAGCCAACAGGCCATTTCCAAAAGGTTGGACTCACCTCGGCACTCTACGCTTGGGTCACCCCAGAAGAGCTCCTGGCACTCCCGGCAGGTCCGGCCTCCAAAGCCCGGCATGCACTGGCACTGCCCCGTGAACTGCCAACAAAAAAAAACAACACCCAAACAACCCAACAGGAGAGGTGACCACCTCAGCAGCCGGGCCCCAGGCTGCAGGGGAGACCGAGCCACCCCACGCTGCCCTCACCTCGTTGCAGGCAGGCCCCAGGGCACGCGTGGGGTGGCAGCCGCAGGGCTCGCAGCCGGTGCCGCCGGCCAGTCGCCAGGTGTGGGGGGCACAGCGGTCGCAGGTCTGTCCCACCACGTTGGGGAGGCAGCGGCACTGCCCCGTGGCTGCCTCGCACCGGCAGCTCTCCGAGCCGTCGCAGTCCTCCCGCACGGTGCCCAGGTAGTTGCAGACACACTCTGTGAGGAAAAGAGCATGGCGCCTCCACGTCAGCCTGCTCCCTCCTTACCTTACTCTGGAGGCCCAGAGTTTGCATTTAGTTTATTCTGAGTCCCCGGAGAAACGGGCAGAGGCTGGCTCATCCCAATGCCCATGGGGCTGTCCCAACAGGAAGGACACCCAGCACCACATAAGAGCCATCCCCATGTCCCAGGCTGGACACCTCTGCAGCCTCTGCCCCAGCACACAGGAGGTGACAGGAGCCCCTCATTCAGGCAGTATAGCCTTCCTCCTCCTTCTCCTCCTCCTCTCCTCCCTCTGCACACAGCCAAAGCCCAAGGCTGCCCGGCTCCCGTCAGACAGCTATGATGGCAGATCTGCTTGGAGCAGCTGATGGCATGCCAAGCAGAGGAGGGCTTTGCTCACCCACCCAGTGACCCGACTGCCCTGCCAGGCTGCATGTGCCACCGAGGGAGAGGAGGGTCTGCCTCCTCATTGCCCATTTTGGCTCCCACCTCCCTCCCAAGCCCAGCCACATCTGCAGGAATGCTGGTGTAAACAAAAGCCAAACCCTCACCCAGCCACCCACCATCCCAGGAGGAGAAGTAAACAAAGACAGCTAACAAGAGGGCAAGAAACCCCCCTCTGCAAAAGCCTCTTCCTTTCAGCACATGTAAAGGCTGTCCCTGCTCTACATGTCAAATGTAAAGGACTCCTCTCCCACTAGAAGCCCTGCTGAGCTGCAAGGCAGCTGCATCCAGCTCCAGCTGGAGGTAATTAAGTTTCCCCTCCACTCCAAATGCTCCCAGGTAAATTAAAAAGAGCTCAGGCTGCCCCCACAACATGACAGGCTACAACATGGTTGCAGCCATGTCTCCTCACTCACTTCTGCAGTCCTGCTGCAGGGCACTGCCGTAGTAGCCCTCTTTGCAGAGGTGGCAGTTTTCGCCTTCTGTGTGATACAGGCACTTCATGCACAATCCCGTCTTCTTGTCGCAGGCCTCTGGGTCAGTGGTATCGATGTTGTTGTTGCACTGGCATGGCTGGCAGGCGCCGCCAACCTCGTCGGGGCTCCCAAAGAAGCCAGACGCACATTCATCACATCGACTGCCTGTTTGAACAAACAGGCATGGTGGGAATTCCCATCACAGCTCGCTAGCGTGCAGCCCCATAAATGGCAAGACCGAGGTAAGACAATAATGGGGAGGGTGTGTGTTAACTGCACCATGCTCAAAGCAACAGAGGCAGTGGCGGCTTGGTACAGCACAGATGATACCACCGGGGCACCAAGGTATGGTGCTGCAGCCCAGTTGCCAGCATGCTCATCCCCTCGGTTCCACTGCTGTCCTGTCCATCCCTGCTGACTGCTGGTTATCCCTCACTATGCTGCCAGGGATGAGGTTCATGGTGGCACACATCACCTTTACAAGCTGCTCTGCCCTGGCACCTTCTAAGTGCTTCCATGGTGCTGTGGTCACATCCAACAACCCGTATGAACATATCCCCTTCTCACCAGGAGGTTCAACCCAACCAGCCCCCCCCTCCACGCACCCACCAAGTACCTATGTATCCCACGCTACAGACACACACGACTTGCAATGTGACTGGATCCTGGTAACAGCCACTGGCAAACTGGCGTCCACTCTCGGGGCCATCGGGGCAAGGGCAGGGGCGGCAGTGGTCACCAGATCCCAGGACAGGGTCTCCGTAGTAGCCAGCCTGGCACCTGTGTGATGGGGTACACAGCATACAGGGGACCGCAGGCAAAGGGACTGAAGCCTTGTTATAATTACACCCAGGTTTTCAACCACCACAAAGAGCCGAAACACAGAAACATCCTTACAGCTTTCCTGAGCCACTCAGAGAGGCACATTTTTCCACCTTACACCAGTGTAAGCAGGAGACCTAAGGCAGATGCCTCTCAGGATGCCTGCAATGGAGAAAGCCTCTCTGAAGCCCTGGGGTCCCACAATGCACCCTCAGATGTTTGGGCAGGCGCTGCTGGGAGTCACAGGCAGGGAAGATGGAGTCCCCATTCCCATCCTCCTCCAGGACCACTAGCACTATTCTGGCTTCCACAGTCCAGGGGCTTTCCCTGTGGATTCACACCCACACAAGCACCAATGCGAGAAGGCAACGGCTGCTGTGCCCATTATGCTGGGGGCAAGGAGAGGGGGCACACACTGTACCTCTCGCAGTTGTGCCCTGCCGTGTGGTCCCGGCAGCTGAGGCACTCCCCGGTGTAGGGGCTGCAGTCGTCTGCGTGGCCGTTGCAGTGGCAGGGCTGGCAGCTGGGGAAGCCCCAGAAGCCAGGCAGGCAGCGGTCGCACTGCCGCCCGTACACCCCGGGGAAGCAGTGGCACTGGCCCGTCTCTGCGTCGCAGAAGGCGTTGTAAGAGCCTCGGACATGGCACTCACATGCTGCAAGGAAAGAGGGGGAGAAGGGCTGGGTTACCCCAGTAAGCCCTAAACACAGAGCCCCAGCTGCAGCACAGCCCAGAGCCAAGGCTTTCACGTACGTCGGCATCCGCTTGGCCCGAACCCGAAGGTGCCAGGGGCGCATCTGTCGCACTGTCTTCCAACAACGTTGGGACGACACTGGCACTGTCCTCCACTGGGATCACACACCGAACTCAGGGAGCCCTGGGGGTCACACTGGCATGCTAAGTGGAGAAAAGCATCAGGGGAATGAGTACCTTCACGTAGGATGTGAACCACCTGCCTCATCTCACACACACTCCCTCCCTGTTTTCCCTGGAAGCACCATCCAGCTCCCAGGCCCAGTTTGCCCTGCAAGTAGATGGTTACGTACATAATGCGGTCTCATGCAATAGAGCAGAAATGCTGAATATGATGTTCTTGCAGACATCTGTCATGGGGGTTTTCACAACACTCCTGCTGTTTTCCAGACACCGGTATCTTTGGAAAGTTTCCCAAGCACTGTTCGTGACCACGTCTTCGCCTGAGCCTCCCACTGTAAAGATGTCCAGCGATTTGCAGTATGGCATGAGAACAAGCTGCAAAACAATTTCACAATGACAAAGTGTCACTATTCATACAGAGCCTTCACCAAAATTGTGAAAATTCAGTATTATCCCACTTCCTAGCATCCTTTTTTGGCCCAAGAGCAAACAGCCAGAGAGAAATTAAAATGACAATTATGATATTTCTCTAGTTTTTGGTGAAATAGTTCTGGTATCAACCAAATTCTTATCAAATCTACCAAATTCCATCCATTCAAAAGAAAAAGGTTGATGTTGACATTCATGGCACACATTATCCTCCCCAAAGAAACTAAGGGACTGTGGGACAACCTGCAGTCCTGTAAAATACAGCAAAAGCCTCTTAGCAGAAAAACAACCCACACACTTTGACACTGAATAAACCTACACTGCTTTACATTGTTCAGTTAAAATCTGGCTTCAGCCGTAAGCAACAACATTGTAAAATATTACTTTGGATTCACATGGATGCACGCCAGAGGAGATGATGTAAACTTTCAGGCTTTTAAATGCACTTCTATCCCAGAGCACCCCTCAAAGAATTTCTGCTCACAGAGTCAATGAGGGTGTACGGGTTCTCCGTCTCCGTGTCCACCGAGGAGTACTGGGCCAGCTCCAGGCGGATGGTGTAATTCAGCCCCTTCTCGAAGCAGACGGGCCGCGGGAGAACAACGTACCTGGATTAGAAACAGGAAGCAATTCTTACCTTCAAACGTCCAGCACCATAAAGCGTTTCAGGTGGCCCTATAAAGCAATTGAGTTTAAGGAAAGCAGCCAAGACTGCGCAGAAGAACAAATAGGATGTGGAAGAGGCAGTCTGGAGGTTTGTGCAAGTCAGAACCGGAAAAGCTTATCAGCAAGGTAAAGAATCATACCAATGTTCTCTCACAGGCTGTGCAAACACTCCCCCCTCTTTACGCAGTGAACAAAACCATTCAGAAAACAAGAATAAATTTGAAAGCCTTGAGTCTACAGACACAATACGAACACATACGAAGTATGTTTTTATAACTCATTGGAAATTAAATTTCATCATTTTCATAGAGGACATAGCAAACTGAGAAACATGACGTTACTCTGTTTCAATTTTTTAAATATTTTTACTCCTTTTGGCCCATCCAATTATACTGACCTGGAGCCGGGTGACAGGGAGATGACCTGATTATCATCATCAGGAACTGTGTTGCCACACCGGCTACCCGTGGGAATCTTGCCTGGGCGTGAGACGCTGATCACAGCTTTTTCCCACTGATCTGGCAACTGGGGAGGAAAAAAGGCTGATCAGCATCAAGCAATGGGCATAAGCTCCCAGCAGCATCCAGAGCTCAGGCCAGGAAAAGCACATGCATAGATAGGGCAGTCACTTTGGGGAGGATAGGGCTGCAGCTCCAGCATCAATGGGGCATCTACCAGCAGCAGGTTTGGGCTGAGACAAGACAAGGCAAGTGCCCGAGCATCCTCCAGCATGACAGCCTCTCTCCCTCTCTCTTTCCTTCCCTCCCAAAAAAACAGGACTAGGTGTAGGTGGTCAGCAGCCCCACCTGCAGCATGGCATCAGCTGCTTTGGCAACTTCCACTTCCCCATCTCTGGTTACTACACCCGAGTATTTCAATGCAGTCAATTGCTACCAAGCTCTACATAAGGAGCTGGGGGCATTTTTTTTTTTTTTTCTTTCTCTTTACTCTATGAATCATCCACAGTCAAAACCAACTGCTTGCAAACTCTTGGCTGCAGGCATTCAACACCCAAGACAGGCAATTGGTCTTCCAAGGTACATATCAGTGTTTCCCTCCATTCAAAGGCCATCTGGCTGATGCCAAATTTATATTTTAATCTGTCCTGACGAGACTTGTCACTTTTTAATTTGCTTATTAAACAGGTGCTGAAACAATGCAACTATGAACAAAACTGTAAATAATAATAGTAATAGTCAACACATTCTTGCCTTTACACATATCTCAGGCATTTAACTGAGCATCCACCATTGTCTTCGAGTCCTGATGACTCCTGGAAGCGCCAGGCTCCTGGCAATCATGCACTGGGACAGCCAACACCTTCCAGGAGGCAGCAATGCTCACACTCACACACCTACCTGTGGCTCATAGCGGATCAGAATATCATACTCCATGGAGTAGGGGATGTTGTCGATGTAGAATTCCAGGTACGCCCCTTCAGGGACCCTTACGAATCCTATGCCTGTCCATGACGGTGTGCGGTCCGGTGTGTACTGGCGCTCTATGATGTTTACTCCCTACAAATACAGGGAATAGAGATTTTAATACCAATACATTAAATTTGCAATTGCCATGGAAGTGCATGAAGTGATGAGTCGTGCCGATGGATCACTTCTGGATGGCAGCATCCATTGTTTGCATTCCAGAGAACACAAATTCTCTTTTAAACCCATGTGCGTGCACACCATTGCTCTTCTGCTTAACAATATACAAAACGCAAGAAAGATAAAATAAAAACGCTGCACAACTCTTCATCCATTTCTGTCATAGCAGGGAATTAAATTTAAAAACTTGCTGTGAGTAACTACTCCACCAGCTACGACATCTTGTTCACAGTTAGGATTTTCACATCACACTTGTAGCAGCAGGAATTACTGCAGTAGCACATAACTGCTCTATTAACCACCCAAGCTGGGTACTAATTACTTCCTGACTACACTGGGCCACTCCAAAGCAAACCATTGCTCAGGACAACATTTGAAAAGCAGATCACAGTCATCATGAGTAGGGTGTCACTAAATAACACAGATTCCAAACATTGGTAGATATGTAATAGCCAAATCAATATGTGGTCACTCCTTTCAGTCTGAGGTGCCAGGTTTTTATCTGCTATTCTTTATATAAAGCAAAGAAGGAAAATGCAACAGAAAATGGAAACGTGTGGTGTTCAAACTTCCCGTTTCAAATATATCTGCATCCATGAATAGTTCCCTCCATAGAAAAACATCCTGTACATTCCTAAGGAAGCTGTTTCAGTAGAAAGGGATAAAATGTAAGGAAATGTCTATCTATATATATATACGTATCACTTCAGGATGTCCCCTTGTGTATTCTCACACTCTTTGAAGAGAGCCTGGCTATAAATTATTACCCTTTGGCTTTTCACACAGGATTGGAGCTCCCCAGAAAGGATCGCAGGCAGGATGTATGCAAGGGTGGGGTGTGCAGCTGTGGGGAGCATGGGGGCTTGGCCCTGCCTGAAAATCTCTGCAACTCTGTGCCACTTCCTTTTGTCTTGTGCTGGGCCCCTACCTGTAAATTCAGAGCTTTATTCTGCCATCAGACTAGTAAGTAAGTTTTTCAGTATTGTCATTTAAAAAAAAAATGGTTTGTTCTGAAGGCTTTAAAAGACAACCAGCAGCACATACTACAATCATCCACTCCTCCATCCCTGAGTGCCAAGAGCCTTGGTGAAGGCTCAGGTACCACTTCTCCAGCTGGGCAGACACCAATGCAACAAAACCCCTGTGCCACTTCACACACACCCTGCTGTAGTTCAGCTTCTGATCTTCGTAGTCTTCTCTCTCTGCAGTTACAGAATAGAATGGAATAGAGTAGAGTAGAATAGAATAGTTCAGTTGGAAGGAACCTAAAGCAATCAAGTACTCCAACTACCTGACCAACTTGGGGCTGAACAAAAGTTAAAGCATGTTGTTAAGAGCATTGTGTTTTGTTCTGGGCCCCTCACTATAAGAAAGACATTGAGGTGCTGGCAGGTATCAAACTAAGAGCAATGAAGCTGGTGAAGGTTTAGAAGACAAGTCCTGTGGGTAGCAGCGGAAGGAACTGGGGCTGTTTAGTCTGGAGAGGCTGAGGGGAGATCTTACTGCTCTCTACAACAAAGGGGGTTGTAGTGAGGTGCAGGTTGGTCTCTTTTCCTAAATAACAAGTGATAGGATGAGAGGAAATAGCTTCAAGTTGTGCCAGAGGAACTTTAGATCTTCATGGAAAGGGTTATCAGGCATCGGAACAGGCTGCCCAGGGAAGTGGTTGAGTCACTATCCCTGGAGGTATTTAAGAGACATGTAGATGTGGCACTTAGGGACATGGTTTAGTGGAACTACAGTTGGACCTGATGATCTGAAAGGCCTGTTTCAATCTAAATGATTCTATGACTGTTCAAATGCCTCTTAAACCCTGACAGGCTTGGGGCACCAACCACCTCTCTGAACCCATGCTGACCATGCCTGACAATTGCATTATTCTTTAAATGCCTTTCAATAGTACTCAGTGTAATCTTCCTATTTTTCCCCAGGAACAGAGATTAAACTCAGGTAGTTCCCTGGTCTTCCCTCATGCCCTACTTGTAGGGAATGACATTGGATAGCTTCTGGTCAGCAGAGACCTCCCCAGATTCCCAAGACCTTTGGTAGATGATCAATGTTGTAACATTTGCTAGCTCCTTCAGTACTCTGGGATGAATCCTATCAGGTTCCATGGACTTGTGAACATCCAGCTGATAGAGCTGGTTCTTACAATTTCAGTGTCCACAAATAGAAAGTCACTGTCCCTACACTCATGGTCCTCTGACTCAGGGGACTGGGCAGCCCAAGGTCTATCAATATTACTAAAGACTGAGGCAAAAAAACCATTGAATGCCTCTGCTTTTTGTTCATTACTGTCAGTCAGGTGAGCATCTTCAACAAGTATCAGTCCAACAAAACATGTCCTCTTGCTATTTAAAATCTTTGCTTTAAAAAGCCCTTCTAGAAGCCCTTACCTAACAGCAAAAATCCTCGGATTTGGCTAAAACTGGCAAATGGTAGCATTTTGCCCAAAATAAATAAATTAGGACAAAGTGCCCCAATTGTAAGCAGACAAGGATCTCCTGCTTTAGAAAAACCATTATCTCACCTCCCTGACTCCTTGCTGGAGGCAAAAATAATTGATGTAATCACCCAGCTGCTGTTAATGAATTAAAAGCAAGGCTGTGCAGTGGTGAACAGAAAAAGCCAGAAACCCTGATGTACCACACCAGCAGGCTAAACAACCTAGAGGCAACCTCGCCTATAAACACAGTTTTTTGCACAACCATGGGGTTAGTCATTAATAAAAGAAATGTTACTGACGTACAGAAGCTCTAAAAGCCATGGCAACGTGCTTAAATTCGGGCTTTGTTCTCTCCTGACTTCAGTGGCACCAAAGAGAAGAGCCAGTGTCAGTGTCCCACTGCTCTTGAGATAAGAGGGGAAGGAGAAGTGTGTGCAGTGGGTACGTACGTGGTGGGGTACTGAAAGGGATGCTGACAGGAAACAAGCTGTACGCTCATGAACAAAGACACAGGCTTATAAAGGAAAATGGCAGGTGTGTGTCTGTGTCCCAATTACTATATATTTACCGATACTAGATCAAACAGCTACAAGTTAACAGTCTTCAGTTCTGTGTCTTCCACGTTTTAATTGTAAAACACTCGGGGTATAAAACACACCCTTCCAACACTCAAATGGTGAAACAACTTCCCCCCAGCTGTCCGGACACACCAGCCCACTAAAAGTGCTACTCACAGGACCCAAGTTGGCTTCCTCCGCCTCGTAGATGTAATGATCGAGTGAAATGAAGTAATAGCCAGGCTCCACCTGGTTACACTGACGTCCAAACATGTGGGGCCGGCACTCGCATTGGCCAGATTCACTCGAGCAGCTAAAATGGAAGCGTAGTGAATTTATAACACATTTTGGCCATGGCAAGACACAGATAGAACCAGTTCCAGCTTTGACATTTTAAGTGGCGCAGGAGGAAAAGCGCTTCTGGACACAGCTGCCTCTAGACACAAGATGCTGTTGGGCTTTGCAGCTGGACCATCTGCACTGCTAAAAGGGCAGCATGGGTCCGGGCACAGTCTTGGCTCAAGCAATCATCCTCCCAGACAACTCCTAGGCTCAGGCTGGGAGCGAGCAGAAGCCAGGGACCATTTCCAGTAGGCACTTTGCATGCGGTTTCCTTGTTTGGGTGGCGAGAAGATTTCATGCTATGGGTGCAGGCGGTTCCTCGGGGCTAGAGAGCCGTCCTGGGAGAGCTTCACTTGCTACAACAGACGTAGCCAAGAGGCATGTCTGTCCTCAAGCTGAGGGCAGTCTTTGGCTCCAAGCTGGCAGGCCGTGCAAGCAGCCTATCTGTTTGTACAGGCACAGGCAAAGCAAGGACACGCATGACCCTGCATGCCCCGGGACATCAAGCCGCTCTCGTATGCTGCAAAGCACATCCCAAAAGGTCACCCACCCAGCAGCTCTCAACAGGGGAAAACCATTCCTGCCTGCTTTAGGGTAGGACAGACACAGCCAAAGACATGGGACAGACAGAACCATCGCTGGGGAAAGCAGAAGGTCTGTCCAGGGCGCCATACAGCAGCTCTGCTTCCTTCATAATGAGCCGTTTTCTTTTCTCAATATAGCTCTATCCCTAAGCAGCCCTTTGGTGGTGTTACTGTCCCCAGGGTCTCTGCTTATGAAGAATTTGGGCAGGTTGTATTTTTGCATGCGCCTGTTCACACTTTTTCACAGAAAGGTTTTTTAGGTCCACCAAAAGACACCATTTTCTTTAAATTCGAGTTGAATTTATAAACATTTTCTAAAGTCAAACCACTCTGATTTTCACACAAAATCCCCAGGCTTCTCAAGCTCACATTCTAAGAGTAACTTTTAACCAAAACCGTTTTTTGAAATTGCAAACATTCACTTAAATGTTCACTTTGGGATGCCAGAAGTGCCCTCACTGCCCCGGAAGGGAAGCTGGGAAATTTCCCCTCAGGGGACGGCGATGACTCCACCACCCGGGTTACAGCGCAGTGGTGGGGATGAATTCTGGGAGAGGTGCAGCTGCCCCAGGTGCTGCATCCCACACCCTGAACGGGGGCCAGGAGGCAGCAACTCGGCAGCTGAGGAGAGGAGCCCTTGGGGAGGCTGAAGCTGTCCCTTTCCGCTGACATTAGAGAGCGAAGCCGGGAGCCGGAGCTGGGCTTCGCAGCTCTCCTGTGGCCGGAGGAAAGCACAGCTGCTCCCTGACAGGGTTTTGCAATCGCTGGGCTCCACGCATGGGAAACGGGCTGCAGCCAAACCATACCCCAAACTCCTGGAAGCGGCTGCGCGGGGGGAGCCGTTATGAGCAGGGAGAGCGAGCACGGAGGAGTAAATAATCACTAATGACCACACTGCTGTCTGATGAGGGGTAATAATTCACTTGGGAGAGGAGGGAAGAGACAGCCCACAGGACATTCCCACGGCGATCCCTGCCACAGATGGGGTGTCCACGGACTGTAACAACCTACAGGAGTCACAGCGGGACCAGTCCCAAACTCCCCCAGTGTGGTCCAGTGGGAAACAGTTTGTCCATCCCCTTGGGAAACTTCTATGGCTTTAGACAAAAGCAGGACATTTCAAACTTTGTTTGTGAAGGGAAGAGGGGGTGGGTGAGGGAAAGAGAGCAAAGGAACGTGCTGCTGTTGACACGCCTGGGGTTAGACGCACACAGAAAACTTCTCTGGTTGGAAGAGCAGTCTGGCTACCCAGAATCCTTGTGACCAGGCATTTAAACCAGGATTTTCCATGCTCTTATTGATGGGTGCATCTTCAAAAGCTACACTTTCCTCTGAAAAACCTCGCCGTACACAATGGGCACATCCAGGTCCATGACCCACCCCACGCAGCATCACTGGAACAACACAGCAGCACTGTGCAGCTAGCGTGGTTTCCCCAGCACTGATGGACAGACAGAC
>BJBW01004671.1:0-13555 GCA_004320125.1 Scolopax mira | reverse complement strand
TGACCAAAGGCAAAAATCTATGCTAAGAAGAGTTTTACATGTTCACCTGCCCAGGTGGCACAAACTGAGGATGTTCAGCACGGAAAAGACATGGATGCCTCTGTTACCTCCTGTTGCGATCAAGACCTACCACTTTCTGGAGCAAAAAGACAGTCCCAAACATCCTCCTCCAGAGCACACTGAGCCCTGGATATTGCTGCAAATGAAGCCAAACTCACTGGGGTGACTACAGAGAGTTACAGGAGAGTAACTGGGCTGAGACTCACTTGTTGTTCAGCGCTCCTCCCTGGTCGCAGTCGCATGGCCGACATCCATCCATGTCATTGCTCAGGCCCCAGTGCTCAGGCTGCAGGAAGAAACATCACCAGTGCTGTAGCCCTGGTGCCCATTTAATCCCATCTACACCAAAGGCACATTTTGAAATACTCAGCATAAGCTAGGCCAGACTGCCCCCCAACCCATGTATCCTGCTCTCCTGGTTGTGGATCTACCCCCACAACCACCAACACAACCCCCATTCCTGCTT
The DNA here is from genome assembly GCA_004320125.1 of Scolopax mira. NCBI lineage: Eukaryota > Metazoa > Chordata > Aves > Charadriiformes > Scolopacidae > Scolopax > Scolopax mira. The sequence goes on along the minus strand of BJBW01004671.1, from coordinate 13,029 downwards.
TCCTCCACCTTGTTGACCATCTCATGGGCTTGAGAAAAAACTGCATGTTTTTCCTAGCTTTAAAAGCAAGATTCAGGAGACCCCAAGCACAGAGATCTCACTCCTACCATACTATATATACCAGTTTGGGCTCCCAACTCATGGCAGACTTGGAAAATCACAGCCTAGTAGATCACACCACAGCAGAGAGAAGGCGTGCAGTGGTGGGGCTTTGTGCAGGGGCTGCTACTCTGTAACTTGCTTGTTGGCCAGATAAGACAGACTTCCTTAGCTTCTCCATGTAGTTGAGCTAGATAAGAGAGCATGTCAGTGTTTATAGAAACACATCCAGCTATCTGACAGTGTGTTTCTGTAACACTCCAGCATGCATAAACACTATATGCATGTGTATGAAATATTTTCTGCCTAAAATAATGGCTTGTATAGAAAGCAATTTTTTTGTTAACGACTGCTTCTCTGACCACTTTGTCTTTCACTCCAGTGAGGACTCCAGACAAACTGCCCCAGATGCCTCATTTTCACAAAGCAACTATTCCAGGTGTCCTACTGTCTCACTCCTTACAGTTCTGGGAATTAGTCTGGATGCCTCTTGTCTGTTTTGACGTGCCTCCCAGCTCCCTGTAACCACAGCATCCCTCACAGCTCCCCACGTCCTGAGGTGCCCACTCCAGCTGGAACACCAGGCACTGGGTCACAGGCAGTCAGAGCCTTGCTCTGGCCAGCACCTTGCTCCATGCTTTCTGCACGCCAGCCTCCCTCACACCAGCATCTCCTAATTTATTTTACGGTAAGCTACTCACCAGGCATTGATTGCACTGCTTTCCTGTCACCAGGCGCTTACAATAGCAGTTTCCTGTCTCCGAATCACAAGGATTCCCCCCAGGATGGGTACCCAGAGGATTACATGCACAAGCTGGATTGGGAAATACAAATAGGCAGGATTGGAGTTACAGTTTAGACAGTGTCCAATTTAGATATTTACATAAAGCTTCCCCTGAATTCCCCTGGACAGAGATTAATTACAAACTTTGCCCACCACCCATCCCAGTAAAACTTCCCTGGCTTACAGACTTATCATTAAAAATAAATAAGGATGATTCTGCTATTTCCACTGAATACACTGTAAGGATCAGCTGAGGAACTGAGTTTTAAGGGTGGGTGGACTCCAAGCTATGGCAAACCTGTATGAATGGTTTTCCTTTAGCAAAAAGATGAAATAAAGGGAAAAAAGCACCCCAGAAACCAACCCGTCCCAGCTCTAACAGCTCCTCAAAGAGTTTTTGATCACACATAGAGGAACATATGTTTTTACTCACACTGACAACCCTCTGGGTCATCGGCACTCAGGCCATAGAAACCTTCTTTGCAGAGGTCACAACGCTCCCCTTCGACAAATGATTTACAGCGGCATTGTCCGGCAATGAGGCCAGTGGAGAAATCGGTGTAGCGATCGCAGATGCCACCATTCTGGGAGCCAGCTGGGTCACAGTTGCAAGCTAAGAAGGAAGCATCATGCGTGTTTTATTAACTGCTACAAAAGAAAAGGCCAAGTATCACACTGAATTATTTAAACTGAACTGCTGCGTAGAGCGAGTGTAGCGTTCCTGCGAGCATTAGACATTAGATGTGTAATGATCTGATGAATTTCCAGATTCTTGAAGAGAAAACAAAACCCAGCCAGGCTTACTCAAGACCTCCAAGACAACCACCTTCCTTCTCTCAATGATCTTTATTCTGGAGTATAGCACTGGCCAAAAGAAAGCAAGTAAATGCTAAATTCTCCAAGGAAAGCCCCAGGGGGGCACGGCCAGGGTGACATGGCCATTCCCAGCCCAAGGAGCAGGGCTGCACTTACGCTCACAGACGTCGGGGTCCCGCAGATCCCTCTCCGGGTGCTGGAAATAGAAGGGCTTGCACTGCTCGCAGTTGCGTCCTGCGGTGTTGTGCTGGCAGTCGTCACACACCCCCCCGCTGGTGTTCCCGGTGGTCATGTACACTGCCATGTCAAAGTGGCACTGGCTGGAGTGGCCATTGCAGTTGCACTCTGCGACAGAGACAGAAAGCAAAGTAAGAGTCTGGTCCCAGGGAACGTCACGAATCTGCAGAAAAGACACACGAAAGCCAACCAAAGAACATGCAGGACTTAACGTGCACTGTCAGAGGTTCCCAAGCGACAGCACAGAACGCTCACCCCAGGCTCCAGGCCTGCATTTAACTCAAACTCACTTTTGCATGCGTTACTGTTGCGGCCTTCAGCAGGTCGCCAGGGCAAGTCATGGTAAAAATCCAAACACTGTTCACAGTTTAACCCTTTGGTATTATGTCTGCACATGCAGTGCCCGTGGACCTGTCATTAAAAAAAAAAAACGCAATATAGTTAAATATAGTTATATAGTTGGTTACAAAAGAGGAAGAGGGGAAAAAAACCATGCAAAATAGTACACAATGGATATACTTTTGGTGACTTTAATGCATGTAACTGCACATATGAAGACATAAAGGGCCAGAGAAACATCCTTTAGCTGCCAAGGTAAGAATGTCCTCATACTAATTTGTCCTTCTTTCCTTACCAGGACTAATGCCTGAATAAACGCTTTCAGGCATGAACAAGGAGAGCACAGTTCCACCTCAATAATCACAAAAGCCTCTAAGACCTAAAAGTTAGCTGTTTATTAGCCGTTAATTAGCTATTAATATGCATCTAGTTGTATCAGCACAGTCACTAGCCCAGAGCCTCATTTCCAGCCCTACCTTGGTTCACAAAGCAAAGATAACAGTCTGGATGGGTTTTATCCACCAGCCCCAGACTTTGCCTTCCACACGTACAGAACAGGAGCTAAGCAGACCAACAGGGACTGTGTGACAGCTGCTGCCAAAGACGATGGGAACCACCAGCACCGGAGCCATCACTTTAAAAGCAAAGCAGCAAAGCCAGTCTTGCTGCTGCTGGGGTGGGACACTGGCCGAAGCGCAGGGCGACGAAGCATAACCCACTCACCAGCAGCCCCTGGGACAACCTCCACAACCTCCCCGTACGGCTCCACATTTTCATCCAGTTAATAACTCACTCATTAACAGGGATGCTATTACTGCTTGTCATGCAAAAATCATGGGGAAAACCAGAACCCAGAAGGGATGTGGCATTTGCAGAGCAGGGTACGACACAGGTATTTTCCTTCTGAGCATGCTGTGAATTAGGGCTACAGCCTCCACTAATCAGCTGACAATGACTGATACAAACACAGGTCATCTTTAATTCACAAAGGTGTTCCATCCTTTGATGTCTCCATTCACTCCAATTTAAGGGTAACCAAGTTGACACACACACCCTATCTCTGGCCCCATATGGTTACACTCCCTTTCTGCAGTCTTGCCTTTTAATTTCATCAGCTTTTTAATGTAATTAGAAAAGGAATGCTAAAACAATTTTCACCTAATCTAAGCTCTCTGTGCTTGATTAACACTATCAACAGGTATGTTTGCTGGGGGAGAATAGTTTTAATGGTTTTCTTATTTGAAAACTAAGGGTGAGGAGTGAGGGGGCAGTGTGTCACCTTTAAATTGGTGTTTAAATCACCTAAAAGCAGCACACACAGGAATAGCTCTATGCAGAAAAGTGTGACTATTTACTATTTACCATTCCTTCCACATCTTCGTTGAAGCCATCCACTGGCGCGCACTCGCTGGCGTGTCCGTAGCAGAAGCAGTTCCCGCGAACAACCATGTCATAGATGGCATAGTAGTACTTCTCTCTGATCTCCATCCTAGAGTCCAAGAGATTATCTCCCAGTGTGTGCAGCTTGATGAATTTGACTCTCAGATTTGTGATCTTCAATAGGTCTGCAGGGGACACCAAAAAAATAAACCCTAAGTCCCGCTTTGGAATTATTTACCAGATATTGTATTGAATAGGAGGAAGCCAGGAGTGATGACTTCCCAAGCACACTTCCTATGGGCAGATTAGATCAGATTTAAATTCGGCACTTACACATCACATCACTTCATACTGCCAAATTAATAATAATTCTTTTACTACAGTTTGATCACAGTATAAGTTATAAGCTCAATTAAAAATACTTGTCTATTTTATTGTAGACATACACAGGCACAAACACAAATATTAAAGGCACACACAACAGTATTACTTAAAAGACACTAAGTCTCTGTGACTTTAAAATAGAACATGGGCAAAGAACTGATATTAAGGAACTCCTGACAAACAGACCAGGAGCTTTAGGAGTTACAAGAGATTTTTTTTGGCAAAATCTTAGTTGGAAACAAGACACGAATAATTCTTCTTTCTTATACGCCCAACTTTCCTAGCAAATATAATTAGTTACATTTTGCTGAAAGAAGCAACACCCCATCACTGACCAAACACAAAGGAGAAGCTCTCAGGGGATAATCCATGGGAAGACAACATTGCAGTAATTACTTCAGTCTACATGCTCACTTTGGTATTATGAATCCTGTGTAATTTCTTATAGCCTTGAAATTAGGCTTGAATAAGCACTCCAAGCACATGAAAGCAGGGTTTCTCCTTTAAAATGTTGGTTAAAAAAGCATCCAACTGATATAGCAACTGCAGACACTCTTCTACTTCAGATATTCTCTTCTGCTCCAGTTAACTTTACACTGAAGGACATGAACCAAAACGGAGAATGCCTATTAAATCGGAGGTCAAGTTTAAGGCCAAGCGCTGTAGTTCCCTACTCGGGCCAAATGCCCCACGAGGTTTCTCTTTGAGCCCCACTCAGCAACGGATCTCTCTGCCTTTGCATTCCTGGATCATCACCACCATACACAAACGCTACAATGATTGGTGTTTTATGACCACATCTGTGTGATCCAGCCTGACAGCACTACCAAGGCCCCACTGTTCTGAAGTCATGACTTGGATGTTCTAAAAAATAAAACACAGCCCCCTTGACTTTAGCTAGACATGTAAAATGATGTAAGTACCATTGTACTTCTGTTTCTTTGCTTTCTGAATACTGTACAATTACGGGATCACGTTCCAAGGTTTCTCTCAGGGACTGCATGTGTTTGGGGAGAGAGAGTTTTTAATGAAAATAAATCTCTGGTCAATTAAGAAAACAGTAATGCATGAAGGAGCAATCACTTGAGTTGACAACACTGATCGTTATTTCCCAGCATGCCACTATCTGAGTCAGGATAAGAAGCAAATGTATTCATACGACTTCAAAACTGTTATCAGAGCTAATGAGAAGCTTTATTTGTGACTTACTGTTTCTTTTTTTTTTTCTTTCTTTTTTTTTTTTTTTAAAGCAAATACATGCAGAAATCCTTTCAAATGAGCCTGGAAGGTAATTGCATACATACTTTGAATCCTTGGACTGTACGGATCTTCAATTCGAAAAGCAGGATCTAAAACACGATATATTACCTGGAGAAAAAAAAATAGTACAATGAAAGAGTCAGCTTTAAAAATAAGAGAATCTGAATTTATACAGAAAAAGTTAATACAATAAACATATTGGTAAAAAAAACCAACTCTGACCTCTCCCTCCGTTGAAGGTTCAATGTCAGAATATCGGGAATCACAAATGATATCATCTACTTTCTTCATGGGTCCAGTTGAAATCCCAGGAAATGAGCTCTCACAGTCATATGCAAAATACCTATAGACTTGCCATGTTTCTCCAAAATCAGATGATCTTTCTATCAACATTGCAGCAGGACGGAACGTCTAATGGTAAGGAAACCAAAAGAGATTTTATTTGATTAATTATTACTTGCATTTACATTGAGTGAATTACATGTGAGGAATCCATGTCTGGATTTTAATCTCTCTCACAGCACTATTTCTAATATTTGGAAATATTGGAAATATTTTTCTGTTGAGAGGCAGATCTTTGAAATAACACAGATCAAACCACAGACTACCCATCTTTAAAAAGACGGCACTCAGTCACCAAGTGCTCAAACACACTTATAATAAATAAGCAAACTTGTAAGTTTTTTGGATTCCAAATCTTTTCTCAAAACTGAGGGTTAAAGCTTTAGAGAGACCAAAATATTTTCTGTACTGCTTGTGGAAAGCAGCAGAGCCTTCTTCCTTGCTGTACCTCCTTGCCTAATCTTCTGCACCTAATGGTCTTTCCCCTCCAGCTTTGACGCCCAAAAGTTCTTGCTGAGGAGTTATTTCGGATGCTCAGAAAAGCCCTGGTATTGCCCACCTCTCTTATCTGACCACACTGCCTTTTGCAGTGTCTCTGCCATCCAGTGCCAGCCGTCCTCTGTGCTGCATTAAGAAAAACTTCTTTAAAGAGATTGAGAGGTTCAGCTTCATCCACTCTTGCTGCATTTGACTCCCTCAGTCCCCAGTGACCCCAGCAAGCTGCATTCACTCCGCATAAACCACTGCCCTTCTTACCTACATGTAATCAAATCTAGAACAACTAGCTAATGAGATTTTAAAAAGACTTTCAATCCCTCTGACCTAAAAATCTGATGCTTCAGTTTATATGCTGCCTTTTAAAAAGCAGATACTAATTTAACACCTGGATTGCGCTACCAAGAAATGCCACCAGTCTCTTCATTAGTTTTATGTATTGAGAGGAGGCCCTCCCAGAGCCAAGCACAAAAGCATTTCAGTCACAGCTAGAAAGAAATTTTCTTTCTGCTTCCTGGCTGAAAACATCACCCAACTTACAAGCTGGTATCTCACCCAACAAAAAATGTAGCAACCCAGAGGTAAGGCAGCTCAAGTGTCTTCCACACAAAGTCAACAAACCATTGTGAAAACTACCCTTCCCTGCAGTCTTCCTCCAGATGGCACACCAAGGCCAGTGGCACTGGGGCACAATGGACACAACCCCCACATCAGGTCGGGGGTCCCTCACTGCTAGGGTCTGGCAAAAAGGACTACCTTCCACCTCAGCCACCACCTTGAGGCAGGGGTAGAAACCCAAGGAAACACCACAGGAAAGAGGAACCAGCTCTCCGTGAAAGCTGGCAGGTGAAAAATTCAGGGATTAATTTGTCTACACACGAAGAGCAGGGGTTTAGCCCTGCAGGAACTGCAGCCCCTGAAACGGCAGCTGAAGGTTGCCACTAGCGCTTGCCTGCGATTTAGGATGTACAGGACATCATCTGCCATTCCAAGACATCTGTTTGTAAAGAAACAAAGATACTTTGTGTACAGATGTTCCTTCTTCCTGAAGACCTTTCCATTTGCCAAAAGAAAACTGATACCATGGCCAATTTTTTTTTTTTTTAAAGAAAAATCCTTGCTACTATATGATTTAGCTAATGATCTTCTAGAACACAACCCCCAGAGAGAGACACCAACAGAAACCCTGTCTTCGGTATGTCTCCTTGCCCAGCCTCCCTGGAGCTCAAACAAAACTGAAGCCACAAGTTACAATTCATCCTTCCTTCAGCAGGAGCTAGTGGTTGGCATCTCTAAAAAATCATGCAAAACAGCGCAGAAAAAGCCCAAATCCGAAATATCAAAAAAACCGTGAGAGATTCCAAGACCCCTCATTTCCTCGTGTTTTAGGGTTTGGGGTAAGGCTGTGGCTTCCTTACCTTAAAGGTCATAATGAGATGAGTGAAATGAAACTCAGCCTCCAGGTTCAGCTGGATAGTCACGTTTTCCAGACCTGCAGGAACAGAGAAAAGAAGCCGTGCAGCAAACAAGGACACTGTCCAGCCTCTACAACTAAATTTTGCCAAAGGGGAGACACCAAGGACCTGCTGGAGAGTGTATTGCACACAGGATTCCTGTGCATCACCTGCACCAAACATGTTACACCAAAGTGTGAGCCTGCACTGCTGTTACTTCAGACTGTGTAAGACAGCCCAGGTCGCTAGAAGCCGGGTAAGGATGGGGACTGGCACTAAATCACCCAGCAGCTGGGACAATGGGGATGCTAAGCCCAGAGCTGTGTGGTGACCACAGGCTGTCCTCACACACTGCAGCCTCTCTGGCAGCAGCAGAGGCACAAGCTCCTGCAGCCCTAACACCCCAAATCTCACCAGCAGCTGGTGGGGGCTGTTTCCCACCTTTCTGCACTCCCTCTGTACTCTCCATTCCATCTGGATGGAGAAACAGTTCCTTTACCACCTGGTTTTGAAATACCCCAAAAGCAACCATCACAGCCCTTCTTTGCAGTCACGAGGGTTAGGAAACTGGTGAGAAGCAAAAGGTTTTCCAAACTCTCTGTATGACTGCCTACAGTCAAGGACTCTACACAGAAAGGAAGAAAAACAATTGCAAATTGTCTTTGTGAAAAGACCTCTCAAAACAGCTGGATATGAATTTTACTGTAGTTAGAAATTTAAAAATAATTTTAAAAAATCAAGATTTACAGAGAGGAGAAAGGGTAAGAAATGAAAATAATAAAACAATAAAGTGCTTAAATTTTCGACCAGCTGTAACATTGGCAATGGCCCCTTCTGCTGTATGCCTGAATAGAAGAAAACATGAATTGGACAGAAAGAATCATTTGTTTTTTATTGTTGAAGGACATTTTCATGACCTTATGAGCTAAGAACTTTTCTGTGTGAATGCTGCCAAGCCTGTTGCAAAAAACATGAATTATTTGGAATACTAGAAGAGCTGGAGACAAGCAGCTTGCTAGGCTGATCTAAATGGTTAAAAAGGATTTAGTGAAAACCTTTCTTTACTGGGCAGCAAAAATGTTACAAATATTACCATTTTATTTTTATATATAATCGGAGAGCTATTGCCAATGCATTTGCACAAATCCCATCCTGTCCAGATGGCTTTAAGGCTTCAGGGTAGGACTGCTGTTTGAGAAACCTCGGTGCCTTGTTTGCTGTATGAAAGCATGCCAAAGGCATAACCATAAAAGTTAAAAAAAAGGGACAGAGGAGGGATTAAAAAGCCACCAAACTTACATGCTTTTTTTTTTTTTTTAACTAGTTGGCTTCTGGTGTTCATTTTACTCTTCGGCATATGGATAAGGGAATTCAGGGAGCCCAGGAGGGAAAAGGCAGTTTTCTGGGTTAAAATCCCTGGCTCTACTCTCCTGGGGCAGGATAAGGAAAGGGGAGGTGTGTGGGCAGGACAGCAGCCCCTGGCTCGGCACCCAAATCTCCTCCTTCCACACCCTGTCTCCAGCCCAGCGGCGCGGGGAAGCCCTGTGGTGCTTCCTTGGCAGCGCCGTCCCGGGATATTTAGTCCTGGAAGGCTGCTCCGCTCCCGCTGCCCAAACACGAGGGAGATCTGGAGTCTGCGTGGGAAACTTCTCTTTAGGAAAGGATTCTTGCAAAGCGGCAGGATGCTTCTTTCCAAAACTCCTGGAGGGCTGAGGCGGCTTCCTTATGGATTTAAGAGCCGCTCCAAGGCACACAAAAGCAGCCAGTTTCACTCAGCCCTCCTCGAACAGCATGATCCTTCACACAGCAGTAACCACCAGGCCAGAGATAACAGCAAACCTGCAGGTACCCTTAAACAAAAGGAGGGAAAGCAGCTCCCAGTCCTGGAAATGGCTCCCGGACAAAAGCCCCTACCATTTTCCGACTGCCACCAGAGCTTCAGGCGATTTGGAGCAAACGTGGTGACAACATTTTCAATGCGATGACTATCAGGATTGAGAGTCTCATGGAAGGGATTCTCGGAGTCACATATGAAACATTTTTTGTCCTCCTGAAACAACAAAATAATCAGCATTACTGATTTTATCCGTGGGGCAATAGTTGTTTCCTGCAGATAAGAGTATTTTCCATCCACATCACATTCCACTCATTTTGCCTGCAGGAGTCATCAAAGGTATTTTTTTTGTTGAAATGATAAGCGTATTTACCTTTATGAATTAATGCAAATTGCTAAATGGAAAATATGCCAGGAATTCCATGAACTTTATTTTTAGGAGAAGTATGTTTTCAATCGAAATTGCAGTTTCAGGAAATTTCTTCCAACCCACGTATTCCCCAGCACAAGTCAGAACCAAAGGCAGCATCTACAAAAAAAAATCACTGAATTGCTTCTGTACAAGTGTACATGTGCAGAGCTGCATTTTCAACAACTTCTGTGAAATAACCTTAGCTGTTGGAAGCTGTCTTGGCAATGTAAGTTCTCTGCCTTAGGGACACCTCAGTGCACATCAAGGGGCCATCAGTGATTTAGTAACAGAGCCCTCTCAGCACAGGGTTAACTTTACTCTGAATCCAGCTTGTCAAGGTCCTACCTTGCATCTTCACCTGGATTGCAAGCCCAAGCTGAAATAAACCCACATAAACTCCATTTGCACATGCTACAAGATGTGCCCATAAAAAGCCTGTTGGGTGCAAGTCCAGCATGTGCTGCTAGAGAAAGCCATACGCTTCTTCACCAGAAGGACAAAACCCCATCCTACAAAAAAAATATGCTATTTTTGCATTGTCCTGGTGCCTAAAACCACTGCTTTCCAATTTTGCAAGGTAGGATGCAAACCAAACCAAAAGGGAGGGTCCTTGACCAAACCAACTTGCAGTTTGGCAGACTGGAGGGGGCAGGGGAAGGAGAGGAGCCCATCACATCGTAGCGAGGAAGCCCCTGCACACCAGAAACTCATCACTGTCAGATGCTACACGGGCATCTCCAGTTTATGGAGACAAATGCAGTGCTTTATCAGCCAAGAACGTGAGAGCTGGCAGGACTGCATCACCCAGGCTTTCCATTTCACCAATTTCAGCTTCTGCAGCTCCGCCCAGGCCCAGCACTTCACCCCCTGCAAGACCCCAGAGACTCCTTCAGCGGAGAGCACGGCAAGAGCGGGGGTCTCAGGGAAGATGTCCCCTCTTGTCCACTCCAGGCTTCTCTCCCCCAGCACCAGAGCCCTCACCTTGTGCCACAACTTACTCCTTCTCCCACCAAAACTGAATCCTAGAGGGCCCAATCCTGCAAAGCACTCAGTGCGGCCAACCCCCATGTTATTTAGAGGATACTCGGCACCTTCCCACAATTTCCTCAGTACACTTTATGGCTCAGAAGTAACCAGGGACATCCCAAATGCTGAATTGAAGCTGTGAGATCAGGAATTTGTGAGACCAGAGTGCACACGTGCGCCTCTACAGTGATGCCTTTTACTATGGCACTACAGCATTTTTTGAGACAAGAAAACTTACCAAAAGCCCTTGTTATTTTGTTCTACCAGAGATCCTAATGTTGTTACAGACAATCCCAAACTACTCCCAAAATGTTCCAGCAAAGCTAAACCCCATGTTAAATCAAATATTAACTCTAGTAGGCAGAGCAGTACAGTAAAACTAAAAGCAGAGGGGAAAGATTTGGTAGCTTCAGGGCACAAGCGGGCCCGGTCCTACACTCCCTCAGGCAGGACTCCTCCTGCTTCCCGTGGTTCTCCTTCCAAGTGCCAGAATCCGGCCCTATTGTCTCTGCAGTAAATTCAGCCAGAGATTATCCCCTTAGTTTCAGTGCAGCAGAGTTCCACTTATAACTGATACTTCATTCTTTTCCACCATCCCTTCTGTCTCAGGGATCTGAAGTCTGGTGAGATGCTTCTGGTTTAAATAGTAATGAGCCTTGTGTTTTCCACCAGATGTGCAGAGACAACCTGATTTGCATCCTTTCACTTGGAGACCACACAAATGCAATTACTTTAGAGGAACGGTGGCCAGAACACTACCCGGGCCCTACAGACCACTCTCAGTCAGGAAGCTGTCTAGACGGCCCCGACTAAGTCTGAAAATAAAGTATTAATTGGACTTACTGCGGCACATTCCTCCTCATCAGCCTCGACAAGGAAAGAGGGGTGGGAGGCCGAAAGCCACCAGGGGTTCCCTGGACCCGGGGGGCGTGGGGTCCCGCACAGGGGCACGACGCCGTCCCACTGGAACCCACAACCCGCAGCGAGGCTTATCCCACCGCCCCAGCCCCGGCGATGCCCGCGCCGCTACGGGAGGTGATGCCCAGCGCGGTGCCCCGGGGCGCTGCTCCCCGCCCCGTCGAGGCGCTCACCTGGAGGTGGCTGACGATGCAGTAGGGCTCGGGCTGGCGGAGGCCGCAGGTGGAGGAGGCGGAGAGGCGGGCGGCGCGGCCGATGAGCAGGTCGCCGGTGGCGGGGTAGCAGCTCCCCTCGGCGCAGCCGTAGCTGTACTCGGGTTCCTGCGCCGCCGCGCACCACAGCGCTGCGCGGCCGCGGAGGGAGAGAGGAATAAGAGAGAGAGAGAGAGAGAAATGAGAGAGAAGCTGGGGTCAGGCTGAGCGCCCCGAGCAGCCCCTCGCCCAGCCCGCCGTGCCCCGACGGCGGCCGGAGCGGGGCGGGAGTTACCGAGGCAGCAGCAGAGGTACAGCGGGAGGCGGCCCATGGCGGGCACCGGCGGGACGGGACGGGACGGGACCGGACCTCCACGCCGCCGCCGAAATCTGTTGCTCCGGCTGCTCCACGCAGGCGCCGCAGCTCCCCACCGCTCCCGGGGAGCGGCTCCACGCCGCCGGGCGCCCCCCGGCCCTCCTCCTCCTCCGCCCCGCCGCCCCCGCGGGGCCGGGCCGGCTCAGGCCGCCCCTCCCGCTCCGGCCCCTCGCCCCGGGGCTGCCGCAGCGCTGGGTCCGGGGGAGGGAGCGGAGAAGCGGCGGCTGTCGAGGAAGGGCAGTCCGGGCTCCAGGCGGGGTGGGGGGCTGCGGAGAGCGGCCCGGCGGCGGGTAGGGGAGGGGGACGCCCTCCCCGCTGCAACCGGGGAGCCCCGAGGCAAGGAACGGGGGGACTGCAACCCCCCCCCCCCCCCCCCCCCCCCCCCCCCCCCGCCAGCACATTGGGTCGTGCCCTCCCGAAAACCTCCCCAGCTTTGGGCAGGGGGCATCGATCGGAGGTCGGGAGAGGAGAGGATCGCCGATGGGGCAACCCTTCTCCCTGCCCCCGGCTGTGGGGCAACAATGTGGGAATGGGCTTTTTGACCCAATCCTGCCTTCTGCCGGGGGTGCTGGTGAGGCTGGTCAGGAGGTATGGAATCATAGAATCATATGGGGTTGGAAGGGACCTCTGAAGATCATCTGGGCCACGCGCCCCCCCCCCCCCCCCCCCCCCCCCCCCCCCC
>BJBW01004670.1:34390-135695 GCA_004320125.1 Scolopax mira | reverse complement strand
TCATCCCTGAAAGCAACTTTTGGTCTCCTTTTCTATGCCTGTATTTTCTTTTCCTTGCGACACTAACTTGCGAAAGTAGTTACTGGATTTTGGCTTTTCATGAGGTATTTTCAAAGCTGAGAGAGGGTTGGAAAGAGAAAATATATTTATCATATTCGTGTCAATACAGGAAATAACAAGTAAAGTATGTTAGTAGCGTATTTGCTGCTTCCTTGCATCACCAAGCTCATTGGGGCTCAGCATCTCCCAGATCACGAGGAGGCAGATCGCATTTGACTTCACTGCTCACCCTGGATTGTCGTGGTGCAAATTTGGCAAAATGACTGGAGTGGGGGCTGAGAGGAGAGCAGGACAGCCAGCTCCTGTTTCTATGTACAGCTTCGGGAGCTGCCAGATCTGATATGCGTTGTCAGAGAGAGGAAATTTAACTTTGCATGAACTTCAGTAGTGCCAAAGTCTCTGGGTAATTTTGGACAGGACTGTAATTTTTTCTTTTTGAGGGAAGCTGTGCATTTTGCAATTGCTTTGGAAAATTCTTAGCTTCTTATCTCTTTGGTGTATCCTCGCTTACAGAGTTTTCGTGGATTTTGTGAATTGCAACTCAATGCTCTGTTGACTAAAGAATCTCAAAAATAAAAAAGGGAATATCTACGTGGCCTGCACTTTTATATGCCTGTTGTGTAACAGAGCTCTCCTCTTTAATTGCTTTATTAAACTATTCATTTCGCTTTGAAGATGTGAACTAGGAAGTTAATTTAACTACTTTGGGGAATCTAACTTCTAAATGTTCATAAATTACAAATGGTTTTGTGCCCTTAAGGTGTATATAATAGCAATTTTTAAAATTTTTTTTTCCCTCCAAACGTCATCTTATATGAGTTGTTATAGCTTTAAGTCTTTTCAAAACAAAATTCCTGTTGGCACCGTAGGCCATCGTAGAAAGCAAGCAGTTTTATACTGGTGTAGCTTAATCTGAAAAAATAGGGCCGCTTTTGTTTTCAAGGGAGAGAAACCGAGCCCTAATCTCTTTCTTTATCCTAACAACTCATTTGCATGGCATGGTATGCGAATAACCAGTTACCTCAGAAACTCCACATACTAGCTCACTGTTTTCATGCCATGCAGTGACGTCTGCAGGAAAACGTTGGGTTTTTTTTTTTCATGTATGCCTTACGTATGTTAGGTGCCTAAGGTTTTCTTCTGGAAAGCTCTGGGATGGTACGTGGAAGCAATTCAGTGCAGTAGTAAGGAATAGCAGAGAAGTAACAGCATCAGCCCATGTCTTAAGGGGAGAGGGGAGGACTCTGCAGTTACCCTTAGTACGATACTAGTGCATCACTTAATGTCAGAAGACATCTAAACAGGATGCTACTGTTGGGCAGATATTCCCCTCTCAAGCACTCAAGAGGAACAATGGTTTAATTATAGGATGTACCTATGCTTTTTCCAAATAAACTTTCAGCTTGTTCCCCAGTTGGGTTATTTTTATACTTGTGACCACCGATAGCTTGATTGTGTGCAATCTTCAGATAAGCCAGAAATGAACATTTCCTTCTCGTTATAGTGAGTTCATAGCAAAAGCAGCCTGCTTGCATGGGATCATAGAAAATAAGGGTTTTATGTGCGAGTTTAGCATAAAGGATTATCCTTAGTCTTTAAATACAGGCTTATTGTGTGTATGTATATCAAATACACCAGAAAACTGAAATGATAATTTTCAAAAGAGCTTATTTGGGATTTCTTTCGTTTGGAAAACAAATATGTTTTGAAGCCAGAGTTTTGCTTTCAGGTTTTTTTTTCACTATCAGCATGCTTCCATGTTACCAGCGTTTTGATGCTGGTATTTAAAGAGGAAGGTAACCCCTGTTGTCCCGCTGCTAACAGCGGTGTGATGCTGAGAACAGGTTCCGTTGCTAAATTCTCCTGCTGGTTCTCAGTAGCCCTAAATAAAGCGTAGGACTGTGACAGCTGATGCCTGATATTTGGCTGTATGACATCATTATAATGGTCTTTCTGTCATGCTTTGTAATTTGGTTATTTGGTTTGCAAAGTCTGGTGTTCTGCTCTTATGGGGGGGAGCCCATTTGGCCAACAAGTTGAGATTCCTAACTGCTCTTCCCATGGTAGTGCTCGGGCTTTCTGCTCTCTGCAGTAACTAATTCTGACGTGGGGGCATGAGCCTCTCAGGTTTTGCATTAACGTTGTGAGCAGGGTTAGTAATGCAGCTTAATGGAGAAAGGCTGTGGCAAGTTCTTGGTCCCGGGTGCTTTCCCCCTGCTTGACAGTTGGCTCGAAGTGAAGCTGCCATCCTAAAGTCAGCTGTCAGGGCAGTTGGTCTGAGCAAAAATAGCCCTCCAGGTCCTGCAGGGTTTTGAAAGCTTGTTCAAAATAGTTAACATGAAGGTCTGGTGTCTGATGAACTGTTTGTTGTTAAGTGGTGTCTCTTGGGCTGTAAGTGGGGGGAGATGGCTACAGATAAAACAGAAGTTATAATAAACATGGATATATGGACCTTTGGCCACAGAGGGTTTTCTTGCCGTGTTTCAGCACTTAACTGGGAGGATAAAAAACCAAAGTAACTGTTTGGAAAAAGCGAGACCTTTACCTGACAAAACAAGCAATGCATTTGTTTAGTACACAAATAATGTTAGAAAATGTGTTTTTGAAGTGCTTTTTTCATTGCACTTAATGTTTTCTCTTGAGCTAGTATTACTATGTGGCATAATTTCATGCCCAACAAACTTAGTTGTATGAATACGTTGTTTTGTGGCTGATAACTAAGCCCAAACCCCCTTGTGTAGCTCAAGTTCTCTTGCGACCTCTCTAATCTCAGTCTGTCGAAACAGCCCTGGAATGTCTGATTCTGAACTTCCACCATAAATTTTCACGTGCTTCCTAAAAGTGAGGGCAAGTACTGCAACAGGCTGCTCAGTATCCTGTTTGTTTTAAAAGAAAATATGTTTATTTCCCAGCCTCTCTGATGGAGGGTGCATTTTCCCATAGCTGTTCTTGTCTCTGTTGCTAAGAGCTTTGAGAACAAGGACTTTTAAATTTATTTTGCAGTAGTTCTCCCCACTCATAAGGCTGGTACTTTCTGCATCTGTAGATTTCTGCATCCTGTAGTAATACAAGTTTCACCAATGCTTGCGAGGACCTTGGTGTGACCAGGAAGCCTTTGCCTATGGAGTAGAAATAGCTGGTTTGAAGCCTCGTCCTGAACACTTGCCTGCTTTCTCATTAGGTGAGAAGGTTGCAGCTCGGTTAGCTGTACACGTCCCAGCCAAGCTGGAGCTAGGGAACTTGGAAAGCGAGGGTTTCACTGTAGCACCGATAAGCTCTGTGTAATTTCCTACTTGATTAATGATCTGTTTGGTAGAGTTTGCTTTTGATTTCGGCCCTGCTGTGGCCGCAGAAGTGTTTGTGCTGGGTTCAGGCAGGGTATGTTCCTGTGAGCTGCGAGTGTGTTTGACAGCCTTGTGGCTGTCCTCTCCCGCACAGAAAAGCTGGGAGCATGAAGATACCGGGGCAACCTTGACGAGGAAAACTACTGTAGTGAGTGGTGCTGGGCCTGATGTCCACACATTTACTGCCCAGCCCAAGCTTTTTCATCTCCTAAGGTGCACACAAGAGCGTGTGGCTGCACCCTCAGTGATGCTGAAGGGACGCCGCTGTCCCACCCGGCCTCCCCCACCCCTCTGGTGACAGTAGCCCTAAATAAAGACAGGGAGGCTGCAGAAGAGGAGGCTTTGCTCAAGGCAAGACTCATTGCCAGGGCCATGCTTGTCCTTCTGCTAAAGCTGATAATAAGCAAAATCATCTGTTGAACTTCTGAGACAAAAAAGATTGATAGTTCTTTCTTGTCATGAGGGTAGAAGTAAAAGTAAATGGCACACAAGTATTTTCCCCAAATCATGTTTCTCCTCAGTGGGAGGATAGTGTTCCATGGGTTCTCAGGTTATTCATGGAAAACACTTTCCCCCCCACCAGGTACAAATGTAATCTTTGAAGATGCTTTACTTATTTCATGCTTATTAGAGTAGAGGTTAGCTAAGGTTTTGTTAAAACAGTTTTACTTCTTGAATTTTGTTATTTTTAGAAATCTGTGTGCTTAAAAGTCTATATACTTATATGAGGTATTGAGTAGTAGCTTCTAATTCATTCTGATGAATTACTGATCTGATTTTGATAGCTTTTTTTTCCCCTAAATCAGAATGCTGCTACTTAATCTGTTAGCATGTTTCAAGAATAACCATATGTATACTGAACAGTCATTGTAAGAATTTTGACTTCCTCATTGAGGTTTTTTTTTTTTTTTTTGTATCCTCATGAGAAAATATATTTTGGCTTGTGTTTTGGGAACTTTCCCACAGTAGGAGATCTAATTTTTGCGAGGTATTGTTTGGGAATTCAAAAGGAGTGCTGGCAGAAAGATAGCTCTACAAAGATGCTTTGTGAAGGGCAGCTGAGCCTGCACGCCTTGTTTGCTGCAGCCAGTCTTGCAGATTTAATTTGCTGGATATATTTTGAGTGAAGGGGTGTATTTGAATAAGTCTTGAAATGGAAGTGGTGCTCTGCTTCCCTTTTTTTTGAAGTTGACCACTTTTCTTGAAAAGGGAGACAGAGGAGCCCTACTGCAGCGCTTTTCTTACAGCTTTGTTTTGGAGTTAAAATTAGCCATTTGTTCTCCCTGGGTATCTCTGTGTTCTGTCCATATATCGGTAGATGTGTTTCTTTGTGTATCTCTCTCTTGTCTGACCTGAGTAATAGTGATTTAATATTTGATTTTGGGCAGTTTTAAAGAATTCTGGCTAACAATAATGAGCAGCATGTATATCATTACCTCATCAGAACACTGAAGGACTAAGATAAGAATATGTAAGTATTTTAATCTGAGAAAAAAGCAAACATGAGTTTACTTTTCAGCACTGATAAAAATTGAAGGAATTTTCTTGTATTAATATTTCTATGGATAGCAAGATCCATAGAAGATTTTTCTCTTACTTGTATTCTGATAAACACAAACCACACAAGGAAAATGCATCTGGTACCAGTGTAAGTTACCTGTGAAAAGCTATTAAGTTTCATGGAAGACACATTGGTCCACTATGCTTGTTGTTGACTGTCTTTATTAGGTCGGTTGTTTTCGTTTGTTTTGCTTTTTGTGTGCCTTAAAATTAAAATAAACTTGGCTTAATAAATAAAACCACTTATTTCATAGTTATTTCTGGTTTCCAAAGGAGAAGATGGACCTTGTTCCCTATAAGATGATGTTTTAAAATTTCTGAGTGTGTTTTTTTTTTTTTTTTTTTTTTTTTTCCCCAGTTTGTATTTGCAGTTCTGTATTTCTAAGGATGCTCTTGTCTCCTGTCTTTATTTCACTTTTTCTGTAGCTGGGGGAAAATACTGGTACAGTCTTTTCCATTTGTAATTAGTCATTCAGACTTCCCGTCCTTTTAAGCAAAAAAAAAAAAAAAAAAAAAAAATCAAAATTTAGGGGGGTGAGATTGGATGTTATACAAATGTGGTTTGTAAGCAGTTGATGGGAAAAGAAGCCTGTACCACCAATGTAGTTAGAGGAAGCTTTTGCTTGAGATTTGACTTGCTGAAATCAAAAGCAAAGTCTTTCATGGTACGCTGTATTTTTCTAGCAGCAAAGCTTATTTAAGAGCTTTGTTTCCCATGCTGATGTTCTCTGCTGCCTTGTTTGTGCCAATCCAACTGTTTGTGAGGCTACAGTATAAACAGGATAAGTGATACAATCTTGTTAGCTGAACAAAAGAAAAGTGACTTATTTTTGAGAGGTGCTGTGTGAAGGTTTTTTCTTGCTGAAATCGAAGTGACTCAGTGTGGTTTAGATTATGACTCCAAGTGTCAGTGTTGGTGCAGCCGAAGGTGTGAAGGTTTGTGCTACAAGACTGAGAATAAATGCTTACGGTTGTGTGTAGGAATCTCTGAAACAGATTAACCTCCCCAGAAAGTATATGGTGCTCCATTTTCAAACACTCTTTTGAAATATATAAAAAAATTAAACTGGATGGAATATTATGAGATCATTTGTTCTTGATGCATTTCCTAAAATGAGAATGGTTTGGGTTTTTTTATTTTTTGCTTTGTTTTGTTTGCTTTCTTATGAGGCATATGTGCAAGATGCTTCTTGAGAGTGATGTACTCCCTTTTTGTTTGTTGTTCTGAGGATTAACCTCAAAGGAAACTTTAATAATATGTCTGTAGTCTAAGGTTTTTCCCCATTAAAATATAGCAATGATAGGAAACCGGGATAGTAACACAACCTTTATGCCCACTGAATTGGGTAGATAAGAGTTGTTATGGCCTGGTGTATTTTTGTATTTCTGATACTGAATCTTGTCTGTGTTTATATTCCTTTGTTGTATGGTGACTGAAAAATGGGTGCTGGTGGGCTGTCTTCCTTGGGGGAAACAAAGATGTAAAGTGAAACTTCATTTTGCTGGCATGCAAGTTAAGTGACGTGCCCCCTTTTCCATTTGGTATCTGAAGTCTATTGGGACATACCTATACCCTATAATGTTTTTGTTTTGACTTTGCGATAAGCGTTTAATCTTGTCGGGAAATCGTTCCCTCACTGGAACAGAACATTCTCTTAACATATGTCATCTTGCTGAAATCAGGCAGCACTCATCCGAGCGGTTGTGTGGATTGGGGCTGTTTGTCAGAAGACACAGCAGTAAATGCCAAGATATGTTTTGAACTTGCGATATCAGATATACAGATTTCTTTGTGCCTGTTGTCAGTGTCGCTGGAGGATGGGGGGTGTCCTCCCCGGCGTCGCCGAAGCAGGCGCAGAGCCCCATCGCTTGCTTTTACCCCCCTGCTGTAGCTCCCTCAGATTTTGAAGGTGACGTGGCTCTCATAATAAAAAAGCATCACTCTACAATAGCCCTGTCAACGTTTTGAAGTCATGGTATATTACTATGTTTGTGTCTGACAGTACGGAATGTTGAAATGGCTTTGATCTTTAAGTTAGCAACTGCAAAGTTAGTTAAAATGCAGTTAAAATGTACTGGGTGGTGTCACTAAGCCCCACAGAGACAAGGTGATGCTGTCACAATGTCCCAGGATTCTGTGATAACCAATTAGCAACCATTGCTATTAAAAATTGAGGGGAAGGGAGCTGACTGTGCCCATGCTGATGGTCCTGCTGGGGAGGTCCTCTGCCCTATGGAATCCTTCTTCGACTCTGGAGGAACCACAGTCTCCAGAAGGATTCAAAAACTGGAAGAAAAAGGCAGGTGCTGGGTGCTGCTGAAGCAGAATGCGTGGCAAAGATGTTTTCTGTGGTTGGGTTTTTTTTTTTTTTTACTAAAGTTATAAAAAAAAAATCTGAAAGCTGAAGTGATGTAGTCAATCTTGATGCACGTTGTGATTTCTTTTGAAGGTAGTTAATGGCTGGCAGCTTCTCCAGTGAAAGCAGTAAGTGTCCACATTGATTGAAATTACATTAGTGCTGTTCCTTTGTAAAATATTAATTTAGCCCATGGATTAAATGCGTGTTGAGAACATGAAGAAATACATGTATTTTGATCGTATACGTTCCTTTTTGGCTGTAGTCTCAAAGGAAAAGGCAGCAAATATGTCTTAAGAAAAGCAATAAATGGGGGTAGAGTTTATGGGGGATGCTCTATATGAATGTGAAACAAGAAATAAGATTTTTGTACTGGCTAATGATGAGTGCTACACAGGTGGTCTTTCTCTCTCTCAACTCTCCTTTAATAGCACAGTACTGAAGTTTGTCAGATATATTCCCTGCTAAGAAGGTTGTGAGCAGATGGTAAACACTCCCAGTGAGGCAGTTTTCACTCTGAATTATGGAAAGGTAGCTTTGAGGGTCTCAGTCTAAGTTGTATTTTGTGTTCTGTATTGATCTATTGTACACATTTCTAGATGGTAGAGTGAATTTGATGGAGGTCTCTAGTGTATTTGTTACAGAAGGCAAAAAAAAAAAATAAAAAATCAGACCCCTGTGTGAAACGCAGCCAGTGGTCTGGTCAGAAGACTGAAGTATTTCAAAAGTGCAGTAGGTAGGGAAGCACAAGTGGCTCCACCAGCCACATGCTGACCAGGAACAGGCTCTGGCTAGAATGAGGATAATTGACTTTCCGTCCTTGTCACAGCTTCTCTGTTACTGCTGAAAGCTGCTAATTAGGGCTGATGCCTTGTTTTAATTCGTGATGGTCTAGTTTGAAAATGCCAACTTCTTGATTGTAGGCCACTGAATGACTATCAGATAGCAACACAATTCCAGTGCAGCTATTAAGAATGATTTGAGGTCACAATGCCCAGGGAAGGATGACAGCTGTTGTTGATGCTTGCTGAGGTGGAGGAGAGGAGTGTATGCCATCTCTGCCCTATTTTAGGTGGCTATCTATTTTAAGGCTACTAGCTCTTATTTTACCAGGCTGAGTATTGATAGCTGCTAACCACTCTTAAATCATCTTTAAGAAGCTTGTAAGACTCATTTATTTAAGATGACCTTTAGAAGAATAAATATTATTTCAGTAGTTGAAGACCTTCTAGACTACTGGATATTGCTGGAAAATATGGTTGTGTATGTGTCACAGTGGTGTATAAAGGTCCTTTAAGCTTTATAAAGCAGTCTTAAGGACTTAGAGAAAATAAATTTGAGATTTGGGGTAGAATACCTCATTTTGATCCATGTGAGAAGGTGGTGTGTTTATGAATGCCCAGGTGAATTACTCTTTTTAACTTATTCTTTCTCTTGTTCTTTTTACCTACCCCTGTACAGTGGCTTAACCTCTGTCTTATTAATTTGATGTCTTCTTGTTTCTCACTTCCAAACCTCTCTTAGTGGTGGTGTTTTTCAATGGTGTGGTTTTTTGGTTTTATTTTTATTCATGATTTTGTGCCTTAAAGTCATCACTTCAGATACTTTTCTTACTAGAAGAGCACTTAGGCAGAAACAGGAGGGTGCTTTTGGCTAATGCTTTCATTGACATCCATATGTATTTATTTCTGAGCGGGAAGTAAGCTCTTCTTTATTTACAAATTACAATACAGTATACATTATACAAGTTATTGTCCACTCTTGAATCAAAAGGTTCAAATACCCTCAGTATATCCTTATTGGAGTCGGCATATGTCAAATTTCTAACTTCATTGGGTTGATAAACTAGCATTGCCATTTAAGGTCTAGTGTTCTTATGTGAATGAATATATTATATGAATTTAAAAGTAAAGAGAAAATAATGGCACTTTCTTACAGTCTGTCTTAGCTTGATAGTAAATGAACATTTAGCCATGACGAAAGTAACAGTGTTAATAGTGACACAACCTACATAAATCCAGTTGGATTTGCTGTTGACATTGGCCCACGTTCCAGCATACGAGTTACTTTACATTTCTTTTGAACAAAGGGGGTTTGTTTGAAACAGGTGCTCTAATGGTTACCCTGGCCTTTATAAATAGCTTTTAGGTGAAGTATTACTTCTGTTAGCTGTAGGTAACTTCACAAGGCATCTTGGTTTGTTGTATGAGGTTTTAACTTAAAAAAATAAATAAAATCTTGGCTGTAGCTTCATGATGTTTACTGCCTCATATATTGCTGTTTATTTTTAGAGTGTGCTTGTCACAATTTGTCAGCCAAATATTGGCCTGTCACCTCTGCTGTTAGCTGTTGAAATGGTGTTCCCAAGATGACTTTTTTAAACGAGACATAATAAATTAATACCTACCCTGGTTGTTCCGGGGTACTATTAGTTTTGGTAGGATATAACGCAGGTAGGGCTTGCCCGCTTTACAAAAAACATAGAGTGGTAGAAAAAAAATAATATTAAATGCTCTCTTATTAAAGACTGCAACTATACCATACCATAATCTGTTAAACTGAATTAATGTGGTAGAATGGTTGTGAGAGCCTCTGGTAAGTTGCCCAAGCATATAAAAAGGCTTGAATGTTATTTATGAACACTAATGAAGAATATTTCTAAATCAGTTGTAAAATGAGCCAGGAGATAAGGAAGAAATAGGAGGGCCAGTATATAGGCTGCTAAGACATGGCTTACTTGCACACCGTGCGTTGCTTTAGGAAAAACTGTGTCAGAATTTCTTTTAAGGAAAAATGAAAGTTCTGCTTTATACAAGTGACATCTGATATCATACTTGATTTCTTTTCCTGTTTCTTCTATTTATAAATATCTTGAGTTTGGGCTCTGAAGGCTAAGGTCAGGAAGTGCCTTCCTCCAAAAATGCTACTTGTTGTGGTTTTCTGGCATGTCTTTTCCCTTCTCCTTCCCAAAAAGAACTGTACAGAAAGTATTTTTCCACAATAAAACACGGATCTGCAGCTTTCATGCTCTGATTGTAGCAGATACTGCTTCATGGCTAAAAAGCAAACTTTTAAAATCATCTCTTGGTGTTACTGTCAGTTATATGACTGATTAAATTGCAAAAGGCAGTAACCGCTTTATTTTAAATTATTACTGCTTTGACTATTGTCTATGCATGAGTCAAGGTGTGGAGGCAGAGAAACAAAGGCTATATCCTATTTAGTAGGACTTATTTCCCATGTGGATTTTCAGATGACCTGAATGACTTTGTTTTAGATGGGAGTATGTATATACATGAGCAAGATGCTCTTCTCTTCCATAGGCTTCCATCATTTATTGTCATGGAGGACCTTCAATGTGAAAGGTCTGTTCCACCTTGAAGGTGAAAGGAACAGCAAGTACACGGTCACGAGATGCATCAACTTCTTTGTGAGTTCTGGTGTATGGAAGAGGTTCTCCCCAAGTTGCAGACAGAAGGCAATTACTTAAGCTGGTCCTCTGAAAGAGCATGGCAATTCTGAGGGCAGCACAGATGTGGGAGCGCAATGAATAGTTTTGACTAAATAACTGGTTTTGTTGTAGTTGGGGTTCAGTACGAGGTCTTAAATTCCTGCTTGATTTCTCACGAGCAGCCCTGTTTAGTCATTACCGTTTGCGCTGTATATGCAACTGAACTTGTATGCTTGTGGTATGGCCACTTATAGCAAGTGTGTACCTTAAAGTACTTTTGAGGAATAGCTATTGCTATAAGGGATTTAAAACAAAGTTATATTTGTGGACAAGATTACAATCTTTAACTAAATAAAGACCCTGCATCCCAGTCGTCTTTTTTTTTTTTTTATTTAGACCTATGTGCATATTGAAACAACTGATGACCTGTTGTCCTCTATCCTCCTTTTTGGAATGGACATTAGACAGTATGTTATATTGACTTATTTATTTGAACTCTATAATGACTGTTTTGTCATTTGAATTTGTTTTGTATTGCTTTATACTTCCATATGCAGCAAACTCAACTCTTTAAAATTAGGGCTGTCAATAGTTGAACATTTGTTTCATTTTGGATTCCTGTATCTGGCTGTTGTATAACTTTTATAATGGTCCTGATTTGTGTTTCATACTCTGCATTTACTTTTAAGAGACTGCAATCTGTTGTCTGTTCAAGAAAACAAATTGTAAGTTTAATTGTCACTGTTGAACAATCTCATCCTCATCATGCAGTGCCAGTTGAAAGGGGCTTATGAAACCAGTTCTATGTGTCTGAAAACTTTCTCAGCTGTTGAAATTCAAAGTACTGACCAGACCGATTTACTTTTATTCCAAAAAGTAGTGTGTCATTTGTTAAGAAACAATCACAAAATATTTTTCTGCATTCACCTTGCTTCTTGGTTGCCTAAGAACATTTTATTCTTGGCTTCCCTAATTAAATATAAATTTTTAATTCTGTTTTTAAGTAACAGATGGGATAAAAAAAACCCCGTGTCATTTTGATGTGAATCCCAGTGTTCAAAAGGCTTGTGAATTCGACCTGCTCCTTTTTTCCTTGGCCAAAATCTTCCATAGACTCTGCAGAGGGAGAGTAACTTTTGTGTTTTCACAACTTGACTTTTCATTTGCTTTCAAACAGCCACCATAATACTTAGACTGTTTTCACATTTTTCTTGGATTCTGAATTGCTAACCCTGTAAAATAACAGGGACCTATAACTAGGCAAAAAAAACCCTTAATGTGTACTAACTTCTGTGTCTTGTCTTCCAGTTGTAGAATGTAGTGATGAATAAGCGTCTATTCAGGTGCTTTGCTGTGTGTTGAAAGTTCGACTTGAAACCACTGGAATTCAGGTTGCTTGTCAAAATGAGTAATGTTTTATTCAATTTAGTGAGTAGAATTGGTAGCTCTAAAGTAAGGTGAAAAGCCTCATATTGAGTGCTGAAGATGATCCTTTTCTCATCCACTACTCTGTTTTTCTTTTAGCATCTGAACATTCTCTAAAATATCAAAATAGACATTTACCTTTCAAGATGGATGTGTTGGGTTTGGGTTGTTTTTTCATAAGAAAATGACAAACTAGTGGCTTTAAGTAGCTGCAGAAACAAGTTCTATTTGTTCTGTAGATGAGCTATGGCTGCATCATGACAGACCATCAAATGTGGTGATCTGCAGGCAGTCGGCAGCGGGTTGTTGATGTTGAGGCATTTGAGCAAATTCCAGCACTAAGGATAGTATGGCACCGGTGATACCTGCATTGCAGCTGCTCTGGAAGGATAACCTGCTCCGAGTACGTTTGCAGAACTTGAAGATGCTGCAGTCATGACTCATTTGGAAAATTTTAGGAGCCTGCTGTTCAGAAGTACATGTTTATGTACAGTAGCTTTTAAAATAAATTCCAACTTCATTCACTTGCAAATTCTTTACTTTGAGAATATTAAAAGGAAATTATTCCCAGGGAATCAATTCACCATTTTAGTTAATCTTCTCAGGAGACCCGTGAATGGCTTGGTAAAGGTCTTTCCTGTAATTAAAAAAGAAAAAGGAGGGGGGAGCGGAGTAAATAAGTGACGTGTGAGACTGCCTGCTAACCAGGAGATTGTCTTTTGATCCAAGATAGATACAGAAATTGGAGTGAGAAACTTCTAGGTAGGGGCAAGACTGTGATCTGATAAAAAACCAGATACAGAAAAACCACTGCACTACTTAATACACCATCACCCATGTGTATTCTTGAGAATGTCAAGTTTTTATTCTATATTATTCCACTGTCACCTAATTCTATTTCCTAAATGATCAGAAGCCTTTTTTTCTTTCTCTAATTGGGAATGTCCTGGTTAGTATCAACTGTGAAAATTTCTTTTTCTTGGCTAGTTTTCTCATTCTACTGTTTATTCTCTCTGCTCTTCTCATTCTCTTCACAGTTGCGGACTTCTCTGTGTGTGTATTTTTATTTCTGATTGGTTTGTGCTGCCAGGATTCAGCTTTCAAAAATTCCAAAGTTATTCACTTTGGTAGAGAACAATGCAAGAAAAAATGCTTTAGGGGTAAATGGGAATTCAGGCTGTCATGAGCACTAAAATGTACTTGCTGCTTCTGGATTCCTTCCCCAACCTAAAAAACGTGTCTTTTATAAATCCCATACACTGTCAAAATCTAAAGGATAAGATAGCAGTTGCACTGACCTCTTCTAGAACTTTGAAATTTAAAAAGAAACTAACACTAGGATTATTTTTTTTGGCTTGTTACTTCTGACATTTCTATTTAATCAATAGTCTGTGGTTTACATTTGCTTTTTATTAAAAAAATAAAGTTCCCAGTAATAACAACACGATACTGAAATGACACACATTAGAAATGGTTTCTGACTGTGTTTATATTAAAAAAATTCTATTCAAACATCTGTTTACACTTGGATAAAATCAAGAAAATGTCCTTGCTGTCCTGTGGGGTGTGTGCGGTTTCTTTGGTTTTGTTTTATTTTACATTAAGAATAAATGAGTTTTGGCAACTGAATCTAGTTTAGCTACACTGAAATTGTATTGATTGATATCATGAAATGTTTGAAACAACAGGAATATGCTCTAAATATTCAGTTTTGGAGTGTTTTTTTTTTTATTTTATTCTCATTATGATGTCTTTAGTGTGAGTTACAGTGCTATCAATGTAGATGTAACATTTCATAATTAGCCTTTGCTTCAAGAAATAAAGTGTGTTCTTTAAAAAGGGAAACAAAACCTCTTTGCTTTATGTAGGAGGATTGTAAAATACTATAAATGAGTGTAGCATGAGGATGTACTTTCCAAATGGGTATTTCGTGTTAGGGGCTGTGGGCAGCAGTTTGTTTCTCATGGTCAGTTTAAGATGTAATGTGGAAAATCAGCTGGCAAGTAAATTATTCAAATTTTATGCCAGCCTTAAAATTAGAGATGGCACCCAGAATTAAGTACTAATTAATAACTTTTAGTGGAAACCTGAAGGTGTTTCGTTGGATTTCTATGTAGTTTTGAGAAATAAGCTCTATCTCATGCATTTTCCGCTAGCTACTGCGTGTTTGTCACTTGACAAAGTAGTGATGGTAAAAATTGTCTATCTGGATTCTAAGAAATGCTTTTTTAGTCAATGTAAACTGAGAGTGAGAGTAAAAGATATATTTTCACACGTGTTAGCAAATATTTTGATGCCGGCCTGTTTTGCACTCCATTGTCATTAGAGCTGGGAAAGCAAGCAGAGAACTTGAATGCTCTTTTTTTCCAGCCAATTTGCCGCTTTATAAATGAACCCTTGGGTGTGTATTTTTGTGTCTGGCTCCTTTGAGCATCACAGGAAGTTAAGAGTGCTTTCAATAATATCAGTGTAGAGAAAAAAACCTTTTTGGTGTTTCTGCATTATGACTGTACTGCTCCTCTGTAATTGCTACCCTGTGGGCAGCTGAAAGATGTTGCCTGTTTCACAAGGGAGATTTTTAAGGCTCTTCTGTTGATGGGCCGGGTGGTAGGCTGCTGTTTGGAGGGACCTTACAGCCATTTAAATTATCCGAGTCATTAAAAAGTTCATTTTAAAACACCACAGTTGTTTTATCTGACCCTATCTTCCTGCCACCCATGTACACTTACTTTTAGTGCTCCCAGCAGAAAACTATTTTTGTGTGTCTTCCAGTTCTTTAAGGATGACAAAAGATGGTTCTGATGCCCTACAGTTTGACTTGTTATGTGAACGTGTAAGGATTGTGTAGTCTGCAGTAGCTAATGCAGTTATGCCACATCCTTATGGGGGTTCTTAGGCCTCCATGCTTAGCCTATAGAAATACTCAAAATTGTGAGGATGAGATAAAAGCTTTCACCAGTCAAACCTAATAGGGACAGGAATGATTATTAGTGAAACTGTCTTTGCAACCTGGAAGACTTAAGCAGACTTTTGTTAGGGAGCATGCTGCAACTTCCAATTGCTTTGACCCTCTTTCGTAGGCTCAAAGGAGGGGAGAAAAGTGCTTTATTACACTTGATTCAGGCTGGTTGAGCCAAGGTGCGTGTGTAGGCTTGGGTCTTGCTAATGGATGTGGATGGTTTTTTTCTCTTGCCCAGATGAGATGCTGTGCGTCAACTTAAGTGCTGCCATGTTGCTGTCTATGTAAAACTTTTGTTCCAATAAGCATCTGTTTGTTGTTTTTTTTTTTCTTCAGAAGGAAGAGAGCATCCTATATCTCTGTAGAATGCATTTTGAATATAATTAGTGTTTTTCCACATTAACGTAACCTTTTGTTCCTAATGGAATATCCTGCATTACCCAAACTGAAGAAAGATAATTTCTTACCGATATCTTCTCCTGCTTACCTTAGGAGAAATGTAGTGTAGCTTTTTTTGGAAAAAAAAAAAGTGTTCTTATGCAAGGCAATATAATGTCCATCTTGAAAGTGTACATTGAATCATAACTGATGAACTGGTGCTAATATTTAAGAATAATATGGGCTGTAATTACTCTCTTAGACAACTTGGAAATATTAGCTGCAAGCATTTTAAAATGTTAATAACCTTCAGCCCACTAGTCCAGACAGTTTCTGAAGGCTGGGGAAGCTGTTAAAGAACGAAGTGCAGTCATGTTCACCAGCAGCAGCCCAACAGCTACCAGAGCAGGTAAGACTTTGTGCGACGTTTTAACATGTTGGAGATGACTATTAACCGCTTTACCAGAAGGATGTCTTTCTGAGAGCTTGGTGCTTTTTTAAAGGCTAAGCCCCAGATGAATAATACAGGAAAGGGAATGAAACCGAAGAGGATGGGAGGTCAGAGCACGTGGTGCGTGTTTTCAGGTAGCTCCTTTCTACCCCCCTCTGTTAACTGTCCCCTCCAGCCGTTTGGCACTGGATTTGCGGTTCTTTCGAGAGACATATTGTTTCATTTACCGTAGTGGCAGAAGAAAGGAACTTTCGGAGGAAGGTTACATGAGGAGAAAGCGCTGGACTTGAGTTCACAGCTGCTCAGCCTGTTTTTTTGCCTAAAGACAACCGATTTGAGCTTATCTTAAAACTCATTAATTTTAATTTACAGAAGCAAGTATATGAATGTTTTTTTTATTGCAAAATAGTGTGAAGGGCTTTTTTCAGTATGACCAGTTTTTAAACTTATTTCCGATTTGCTATTTTCACCCCACTGTTTCTTACTTTTGTTCCAATCTAGGTAGAAATGTGATTTAACTGGAATCAGATTTTAGCCTCCTTGATTTAAATGAACTGTATTGGCAAAGCTGTTCATCCACTGACTTAAGAGGCTACAGTGTCATAAATAAGTTGCATATAGTACTGTAGCTGTGGGATTTTCTTGTGTCTGGACTGGGATTCTCAGAAGGAAGAGAAATGTCAGCGATGCTCTCCTGTACAGTGGTACCAGCCTGACTTATGCTCTGATTGGTGTTACATCGGCAAAA
The DNA here is from genome assembly GCA_004320125.1 of Scolopax mira. NCBI lineage: Eukaryota > Metazoa > Chordata > Aves > Charadriiformes > Scolopacidae > Scolopax > Scolopax mira. The sequence goes on along the minus strand of BJBW01004670.1, from coordinate 118,962 downwards.
ATGCTTTTGATCATGTCATATCACCAAATATGTGATGTGACATAAACTGTACTGGCAAAGCAGCTTTTGCAGATGTCTCTGCTCGTGTCAGCTGGGTTTGACTGCCTTTGCAGGCTGTTCTTTTTATAGACCTGTCTGGAGAGAGAGGGAGTGTAGGAGGGATAATAACAGCTTTTCATGAAATTTAGTGAAGTGTTTGCAGTCTCCTTGATATCTTCCTGTACAAGTATTACCGCACCAATGAATTAAACGACTGTTAAGCTAACTGATCTGCAGGTGTGCCGAAATTTTTGGATGTCAGTGAAGTTAATAGGCCTGCCTCATCTCACTATGCTGCTATTCATAAAAGGCACCAAGAAAACCTGAAACAGTCCTCTGTCTTCCAATAAATTATCAAGTATATGATGCACCTCATTACGAACCCTTTTTGGAAAGTAGAAAGTGGGAGAGGAGAATGCTAAGATGATAAATAATGCTGAATGAAGCCATTAGGCAGGCTGGCTTAAAAGTAGGTGTTGGATTATTGATTACATTTCATATTTGAGGAGGATGAGCAGGGCCGTGAGCTTTTGTAATATTATTTCTGATTTTACTAGTCTGTCATGTGTCTCAAAAAAGGAAGTGCTGCTAATAGCTATTGTAAAGGGGGAAAAACATAGATTCATGATTGTACGGGTGGGGGGAGGGATTAAAATTTTCCTGTGGGGAGACCAGATTTACTAAAATTAATATGATAAACAATCTTTCTGTACTTATATGCTTGACTCTATAGGGGGATATAGCGCTATATATGCTTGGCTATATAGTGTTTGTAGGAGAAAATTGGGAACTATGTAACCTTTTTGTCCCTCTTTCATTGACAATATAGTATCTGTAAATATAGGTGTGATACTTTATTTTTTTTGATGAAAAAATTGGTTGTGCCAATTTGAAATTGGAAACAACATTGCTAATGTCAATGAAAACAAGCAAGAGCTTCAAATTTTGCTGAAGCATCCTTCCATGGAAGACCTACATTCTTTCTTCTTTACTTAAAATTGACAAACAAGAGGAAAAGTGAAGGAAGTTATCTGTGCTGGCATCAGTGGATACACTGCTAACACTGCTTCAAAACAGAAGCAATATCCAAAATTAATTTGTGAAATAAAACTTAACTTGCAAGCATGAAGTAAGTAACATTTCAAGGTCTCCATTAAGTCCCTATTTCTTCTTTTACAGTATAGCTTATTGTCTCTCTTATTTCCATACAGAATCATAATCTAAAACCTGACAAACACTCAACCTTCTGTTACTGTTAGAAATGAAATATATTAATTCTTTGGTATCCAAGACCGCCAAGCATTTCTGTGACTTTAGATGATCTTGAGGTGTTAAGAGCAGGATCCTTATTTGTGCTTGGGACTCTCTTGTTCTCTCAAAGTCTGTGTTGTTTGCAGGGGGTTGAAATAAAAATAGTGGCATAATGTTCATAAATATATAAATACTTTAAAAAGTTTTCTTTCTTAATTCTTGGTGCCCAGCTGTACTGGAGAGAGAGTTTATATTTTGGTAAGCTGAAAACAGATCTGTTTCCATCACAGCTAAGCAGTAATTTTAGAGACAGTGCTGCTTGTGTAAACTATAGAGACAAAAAATAGACTTCCAGTAGTCCGAAGACTTGCTTGTTTTTCATAACTGCATTGTTGCTCACAGGAAGGTTCACAATTTGTTTAATTAAAGCTTGCTCTGTAAACAGTGGAAAAAGCTATCTTTTTTTTTTTTTTTTTTTACCTGATGATTCTTTTTATATCCTTTTAAAACTGGCATGCCAAATTTGACAGGAAAACTGAGAGTCTGTTTTATATGCTTGCCTATTTTCCACACCTGAAGTTAGGAAGGAACTTCTTTAAGCAGTCATAATCTAGATTTACCAGATTTAAAAGTGAATCATTTTAGTCCTTTTGACAGCATGCATTTAAGAGCACGTGTGGTGTGTAGCAAAGAGGGAACAGCAGGTAGATGGAGTAGTCAGTCAGCAGCTGACAAAACTGTACGCTGGATTTAAGCCATAGCTATTAATCAGTTTTGCTATGAACAGGAAAAAAAAAATGCATCAAAAGCCTTTAGGGCGTTGGGAGGGGAAATTCCTTCACTCTGCTAAACAGAAAAATATACTTTATTTAGTCATGCAGCAGCTTCTTAAGTTGCCTGAACGAGTAGAGTTGCCTTTAAACAATATTTCACTTTGGTGGATGTCATTTGTTGCAAATGTGCTAATGAAAAGGGTTTTTTCTGAAAATGCAACCGAGGGATTATTTTATTATCTTTTAAATGAAGCTGCAAATATTTAATCTTTTAACTTTTCTTTCTGTGTTTCCTCGGAACATAGAGAGGAGGGCATGAGCCAAAATTGTTTCTGCTGCTTCTTTGACCATGCAAGTTCACTTTCCATGTATTCCCACCTCAAATACCTTTTCTGAATCACAAGAAAATAATGCTGTAGTATTTCTAAGTTATAGACTATGCAACTATAGACTGAGAATTTTTGAAGCATCCTTTACTTGGTACTGACGTTAACAAAGTGTAAATTTTGCTGGGTTGAAACTAGAACTCTAGAAACGGGTACGTTGGTGGAATCTGAAGAAAATGTTTTCTTCCAGATTTATATAAGCTACCCATACTGCTGGAGTTGCTCAGGTTTAAAGGGATGTATCTGGCAAAACCCCCACAGTGAGTCACAAACATTTTTCTCTCAGGAAACTTTGAATTTCCATTTCAGGAAGTGGAATATAAATAATTTTCTGTAAGGAGACTGAAAATTCTTTAGTTAATATAAAAGTTTAGTAGTAGGAACTAGATGGCTCATATGTTTAATGCCCAGAATTAATTGAGTGCAAGTCAGTAGTAGTTGTGCAGGTTTTGAAAGATTGGGTTTTTTTTTAATTAATGTTTTTATAGATCACTAATGGTAAAATAGTTGCAAAGATTGGAGATGGATTTAGTTATAGTGATTCTCTGTTTTGCTTTGCTGCTTCGAGATTTTTAATTAGGGACTTGGAACAGGGGATGGGGCTATAAAAAACAATAAATGGCCTAATATGTGCCAATATTTTTTCATTTATACTTGAATCAATAAAAGCTGGATTTTTCTTATTAAACAATTCTTTGTAAACTGGAAGTTAAAGCTACTGTAAGGAATGGCTGCCTGTCAGGAGTCAAAATGTCACTTTTATTGCATTGTGATTTAAAGAAGTCTCTGGATCTTCTGATACAGATCACAAGTCCAGAAAAAGACTGATGATGCTGTGGTGTGTAGCTGTTGAATCACTTGCATGAACTTGCATATTTCCTCGAGTGCTACAAGGGGTGGTTTTATTTCACACAAGACAGATACCTTAAAATTTTTCAAATACATTTTGCAGATAGAATAGTGATGCTTTTGGTTTCCTACCTAAATTTATTCTTAAAGGTATCCTCAGTATGAAAAGAAACCTGTTTACAGATATTTGCATATTTTTGTTAATTTGGAAAAGCATGTCAGAGTTTCCCAGTTATTACTACAATATCTTAAAAAAATGTCTACAGAAAGGAAATTTCTGGCTCATAGGTAATGGTAACTGGGCACATTTGACAAGTTAAAGGTATTTTGGTTTTTCATTCTGTGTTGTTGCAGCCCTGGCATCTCTGCTGCTGCTTGTAACTTTCTCATAGTATAAGAGAAAAATGACTTGGCAGCAACAAAATAAGAAGAAAGATGTGATTCCTCCTATGAGATGAGGTTTTGTTAAGCAACCTGAGAGGAAAACTTGCACATGGGTGCACTGAAGGAGAGGAATAGGAACCAGGTAAGAAGTCAGGAAACTGCATCTTGTAGCTGATAGAAAATGTAAACCTGCTCCTGAAAAGAAAAGGCCACTATTAGTGAAGGATAATACTGGTTGATTTCAAAATCAGTAGAAGTGGTACAAAACTGGCTTATTTGACAATAGTGGCTTTCAAGGCCTTCTCAGACTCCTACAGATTCCTTGTTTTGCTGCACCAATGACTGGAGGGGAATCTTAACGAAGGAGAATCCTCAATTAGTACCAAAGTCTGCGAAGAGGAATGTTGCCAGTATCTCTTTTAGTCCTGACCCCCCTCACATTTTCCATGTTCTGTTCAGCAATTATGCTGTCAGGGATGCTCGCTGATTGACAGCTATGCTGTGCATATTGGACAAGTGAGTGACAGAAACAAAACAGTCTTTGTGGCTTTGAAAGAGGCCGGATTTGCGTTGCGTGGAATATATGCAATTTTATGCCATTATTTAAAATGCAGGATTTAATTGAAAGAAGTAATGCCAGCTCACTTGTGTAGAAAATAGGAAGGAAATAAACACTGTAAAATAAATATGCAGATATATTCTTGTTTTCTAGGCTGATTAACTTGCTATCATGTCTTTATGGTACTGCCTAGTAATAGCAAAGTTCTCAACCCTGGCGATCTCATTGAGACTTTTTTTGATGATTCTGACATTGTCTCAACTCATAAAGAAGTTAGAGAGTAATGGCATTGTGGGAGAAAAATCAGTAGAAGTTTAATATTATATAAAATTATAAAAATAAATATTATTTAATATTATATTGTAATGAATTATTGAGTTAGCATGTGTCTCAATGGAAGACAAAGTACTATTTGCTTGCCAAGTTCAAAGGCTTAGTGCTGTCCTTGATGATACCGACCTGACTATGAAGACCTTTCTTATAGCAACTTCTCTATATTTGACAGTTTTAGAAGGCTTAGCTGAAATATCTATAGTATTGAAATATTTTGTGGGATGTGTTTCTTAGTTCTGTCATTTTCCCAGGTGCAAGATTTTCTATAGTGAAGCACCCAAGTAAGCAGAGCTCTTGAAACGGCTGTGTCTCTCTCCTCTGGAAAGACTATGTTACACCCTACGAGTGCATTTTTGATGTGCACAATTTTGATACTTCTTATAAATATGCTCAGAAATATTTTAAACACATTGAAGTACATAGAACAGACTTCCTTGCAACTTCTCTGTATGCAAGCTTCAGGTTGACTAAAAATCTTTAGTGGCCAATTTATTTGAAAGGATACGCAAGGACTTGTAAGTACTTGTAATAACGATTCTTGAACTCTGCGGTGTGATTACAGCAATCTATTAAACACAACCTTGTTAAGAAAAGGACGTGTATACAGTTTTTCATGGGGTAGTTAAATGAGGCCTGAAAAGGTAGCCTTCTTCAGTCCTGACCCTGTAAATTGATTTAGCTTGCAGTCTTGTTATTTTATTTGAAACTTGTAATGCTGGAATGTGGTGATAACTGTGTGCTTTGTTCAGATGGTTTCCAACAGTAAAATTGTAGTTCTGGGTATATAAATTATGTCTGTGTTGGTTGGCATCTGCCATCACTTTAACCTCTGAGCTCCTCTCTTCACGAAAACTGTCTTATGAGGAGTGTGTTTTCTCTCTGCTTCCATGCTCTATTGTGGATTTGGGGGCAATGACTTGTAAGGGTTTATAATAAGGTGCTTACAGCCATTAGCTTGATTTCATGGTCTTGCTTTATACAAAATGTTGTAAAAGTAAAGATTTGGGCATTGAAAGAGAAATGGAGATATTTTACTCCAAACAAAATATGTAAGTAATTCATGCTGTCCGAGGGAACATAAAGTTCATTAAAGGTTGTTCATCAAACATCTAAGTTCTTGGCTTTCCTTGTCATAAAAGTTCAACATCACTGTGCTGTGTCGAAAAATAGTGACCGTATCCCCATATTTTTGTGCAATTCCAAACAAAAATGCATCCTGTTGATCATTTAAAGAATATCTAATGGGTATCTAGTAAAAAAAAAAAAAAAAAGCAGTTCTTGAAGATTAATGGTGGCGTCACTGGTCAGGAAGAGAGACATTTCCAGACAGGAACTCTGTTTTTTTGAAATGGAGATCTATCTTTCAAGAAGGATGAATGCTTTTATTCTGTTCTTCAAGTTTATATGAGCCTTAGAGTATCACGAAAGTTAAATGGAAATAATATGATGGAAGCTGTTCTCATGATGTTTTCTACCTGAAAACAAATGGGAATGATGCATACTTGTAATTCCTTGAGGAGAAACCCAACAATCCAGGACTCCAACGTGATTAGACCAGGCACAGGTCATTACCAGAGGGTGGACATTCTAGAAGCTGTAACTTGCTTTATAGAATGTTTATACTCAGTCTTATACTTAGGGCTTCATCTTTGCTCAAATTGTGGGTGTTTTTTGTTGTATTTTTTTTTCTCTTAAAAAACAAAAGCAAAATTCCAAGGATATTAAGTTAGGTATCTGGATTTATTTCTTCCCCCATTTTGGAATTCCTTGGATGACTTCATTTTATAAGAATAAAAACAGTCAACTTGTTGTATTTGGTAACAGTGAGTACTGCAGAAAGTATAGAAGGTTGGATTGGCTTTTCCCAATAAATCTGTAATCCAAGTAATGGTCAAGAATTGTCTATCAAACATATCTATTGTCAAGAATTGACTATCAAACATGCATCATGATTGAGGAAATCTGTGACATGAATGGTGGCAGTGATCAGATAATGTTAAGCTTGAACCAGGGCGCAGACTTGTGATGAAGTCTTAAGAGTTGCACTGGAATCTCAAAGTATTGGGAAACTGTTGGTATGTGTCGTAGAGTAGCAAAGAAGGTGAAATGAATAGCTCTAGCAACACATTTCAATATATCAAACCATATCTATTACAGTATGTGAATTTGACACTTCTGTTGGAATAACATACACAGAGAGATATGAATTTCTGTAAACAAAAGATGACCACTGATTCTTATCTCACTTGAATAAGTTGCTGTCAAAGATAATCCTGCTGATCTACAAACCTTCCAAAAGATAGCCTAAAAGATTTGTCTAGCTCTTATTCACCTAGCTTCTCTTCTGTTTCACTTTTCACCTTCTCATCATGACCTTCTTCCTGCTTTGACTCTGTAAGTTAACATTTGCTGTAACCTACCTGGTAGTCCTTGTAAGGTGTCCCTCAACTTCTCCCATTGTGCTTATAATTAAAGGATGTAATACATAAAGGATTAACTTTTGGATGCTTAGCTGTTTTGTTTGCATAACTTAGTGGGGGACAGGAAAAAAAGAGAAAAGCTGTTTGTGATCACTTGCAAGTGTTTTCTGACCTGGAAAACGCTGGAGAGGAAAGTGGTGGAAAAAAGGTGTTTGCAGAATTATTGAAAAAGGGGAATGAAGACAGAATGAAATCACAATATTCAGAAAATGTGTTTCTAATGAGATACTGCACAGAGAAATTTTCCTCCAGGAGGGCATCAGAAACCACCCTGACCCAGTTGCTGCTTGGTTGCACAAGGTGGCTGAGGATGTGCTGTGGAGGAACTTGGCGGGCAGGTGCTCGCAGAGGATGTGCCAGTTGATGTGGTGGTAATCTTTTTTGGCTGGCTCTTAATTTCTGTGATTCATTTTTACAGCACAGCTGCTGTGTGGGACCAGCTCCTGTATGTGACTGTTGCAGTATTTATGAAGTGCAAATGAGTAGGATTCATCTTTGTTTGCGGCAAGGCAGGTTGGAGATGATAAATGGTAATTGTTTGGTAATGAGAGAGGTGTCACTTCCCAAATGAGCTTAAGCTATGCTTTTCTTTTAAGCAATTGTAGTCTTTTGTTTGCTACAGTAAATGACAACTTTTACATAACAGAAAAAGATGGTGTACAGATATGATCCTAACACTGAATAAATCTGTTCAAGTATGATCTCATTCAATTCCCTAAATGGGCTTTGTCCTTACCTAAAGCAGCAGCTGTGAAGTTGGGAAGTGTGAGACCATAGAACACTGCCCTCCCCCCAAAAGTGCAACGGTACAAGTTTCTCACTGCTTGCACCTCTTGAAGCTTTGCTTATAGTAGGAATTGTTACTTTTAAGTAAGCCAAACAGAAACATTTGGGATTTTTCAGATCATAGTGAAACTTGGGAAAAAATGGGATATGTTTCTTTTAGAAGTGCTAGTTATAGGTGCTATATAGCTTAATAGCTATGCAAAGGATAAATGTTATGCTTTTAATGTCAATATTTTTAAAGCTGGATTCACTGTGCGTGCTATTTAATGCTGAAAACTGAGTTTAATACAGGAAATCCTGTTTGGGTGCCACTGGGAGAATGACAAAGGAATGTATTTCAGAAACAAACTTATTTGGCAGAACCAACAGCTGGTTTTGAGCCCTGTTGGCAGACATTGATAGCTTTGACTGTGTGGATTTTTTTTTTCTTGTTAATGTTGTGGCTGCTCTTTTACTATTAGCTTTTTTTTTTGTACTGGCTTTCTTCTTTTTGGATACAATTTTTAATTGGTAGTCCATGGTACAATTATGGAATTTTTACATTCTAGATCATAAACTCTTATGAAACTAGAATAATGTCATCAGACAATTTTGAGCTGGCATTTTCCTTTCTGTACTTATGCCAGGGTGTGATTGTTGGGTTGCGTTAATTGGGAATAGAGAAGGCTGAAGTTCAGTTGAAATGATGATGCTGGAGGATATTGCATGTCTGGTCGAAAGAGGACTATGAAATAGACATTAGAGTGAACTACCTGAATCATTTGAATGGTGTTAGAGACTTGGATTTTACTGCTTTTTCCCCAAACCTTTACTTCCGGGGGGACATCCCAGATCAGCAGAAGCCTGTGGTCTAGTGGCACTGAGTACAGGGAGACCACAAAATAAACCAAAGAAATTAATAATCTGAATAAGTAGGAAAACATTAATTGTGAGGAAGTGCTTGAGTCAGGGGACTGTTGGGGTCTGAGCAGATTCTCTTGCTTAAAATCATGGGTCAAGCACTGTTCTATACTGGAGTGTGTAGAAATTGCAGGTGGTGTGTGATCTGCTGCCTATGGGAGATTAGACTGGTGATTCTGCGTTTAAAACTGCTGAATGGCATACTACAAATTCCAGCTATTACCCTCTTTCTGGAACACTTTGAGGTATATGGCATGATTTAGTTGCAGTCCAGCTTTTTGCCATTAAGATGTTTAGTGAAGATGGGCAACTATATTTGGTGTAGGTTATCTTGATGTTCTCTAGTTTAAAGAATCTCATAAACTAGTGAGGTGTCTTGACTTGCCTGGATCAGCTGGTGTCTGGATTTAGTGACTAACTCTTCTGAATTTGTCACTTTGAATTGATAGACTCAGTGCCTATAACAAATCAGAGCTTTTATTACTAGCTTAGTATTTTAAATACAACTTCATTTATCTATATTAGATTTTCTAAGTTTATTATTGTGTGCCTAGTCTCGTTTGTAGGCACAAAACTGTGAATTTGCAGCTCCATCTCCCCTTCTCTCTTCTTTCAAAGGAATCTGTTTATAATTCAACAAAGCAAACAACTTGCCAATGTTGATATTTTTTAAGCCATATAACTGCTGTGAAGCATGAGAACTAAAGAGCTGAGGAAATACAGTCGCTAATCTCCTAACTTTAATTGGCTTTGCCCTTCTTACTTCTTATGAATGAAAGGACTCAATTGAAATCTTAATTTACAGTAAATATATTCAATAGCAAAAAAAACAATAAAGGATAAAACAAGGAAGTAATTTTTCATCTTTAAAGAACATACTGAGAACTTCCCTGTCTTGTTGATTGTGGTGGGTTTATTGAATACTGAACTGTGCTGCAGTTCTCAGTGAAGCAGCCCTGCTCCTTGTATTTCCCCAGCTGCTCATCAAAAAGGATGCAGCTCAGTTTATTAATTGGTTTTGCTTTAGTTTTGGTTGAAACAATGTTGCTATCTAGTGTTTAAACTCAAGTTTGTGAATAAATTGATACTAAGTACTATTCTGCTCTGTATCTGATCAGAAAGCTAATTGTCATGCGGGCAGCTTAATTTTATTTTTTTTTTTTCAGTGGTGGAGGACTGTCCAGATATTGAATTTTTTCCTGGTCCATTCCTCTAATTTCCTTTTTTTTTTTTTTTTAAACACAACCGAGTGTGCATTAAGCTGGGAAACCTGTGTTTAATACCACTGTGACCAGTTATAAGTTCTGAGTCACCTTGAACAAGCTCAGTGCTGGTGACAGGAGGGGGAAAGCAGAAATAATATTTTTGCACCACCCAAACTGAGCAATGAGTTCTTGCTGCATGCAGTTTCTGAGAAATTCAAATTGTCTTGGTCTCCAGAAGATGGAGCTTTAATTATACCCTTGGAAATGTTGTTTGCCCTTATTTATCTTTTCAAAATTCTGGTCAAGCTTTTCTGTCCAGCATCGTTCCAACTTTTGAACTAAAAGTACATGCTTTCCCTTCACAAATGCGAGTAAACTTTTATATTCAATCTCTTGTAGCATTGGTGTCAGCTCAGAGTTGCAGGAAAAGGAGGATAAAATGTCTGGCATCCTGACATTTGGATCTTGACACTGGCAATTGATGAGTAGCGAAAAAAAAATAATAAAAGAACCCCTGAAGTATTCTGAAGTGGGGAAAAAAAACCCAACCACTTATAGGCTTTAGGTTCAGTGTTGAAGTGTTGATAGCTCTACTTCATGCAGTGAATTTAATTTTTTGCTTCTCTTTCAACTGTTTTAATTCAGTAGTCTAGGCAACTCTGGTTTTGCTGACAGCATGGGTGGGCACAGTTTATTTAAAATGGGGCATTTTGAAAGCTTTAATGGCAAGAAGAGATCATTTGCCTATTTATAATGCACGGCTCTCAGGGTGGAGGTGAAGGATGAAGGAAGACTCTGTCTCGGAGGTATGCAAGAATTCAATTCACTGATTCAGCTCATGGAAGAAAGGACCTGTGGTTACTATTGTCACCTTCCTTCTCCTAATTCACGTGCTGAAAGGTAGAAAGGATAATAGGGAAGGATGTGTGCCAGAGCTGAGATGAGTATCAAAGATAGAGCCAAGGGAACTCAACTTACTGGTTTCAGTCCTGAAACCAATTACCATGCCTGGGCTGGTACTAAAGAATGAGGAACTGGGGATACCACTCTCCTTACTAACATCAGCTTCATAAGTGTCAAATTGACACTTGAATGTAATCCCAAGTGCCTGTCACTCATTCATCTGCATGTCCTATTTCTTAAGCTGAAAACAAGTAGCTTAGCTTGGGACAGGCAGTAGGCAGGGACTCATGAAAAGTGTGTGGTATTACCCTTGATGAGTTATATAAACTTCCTAGCTAATCTGTTAAATTATGACTACTGTTCCAAATAGTAGAGCATACAACTATAAATCTTGCCTACTAAAATTCCCTGTGCAAAGTGGGTCACTGGTCTACGTACTAATAGCAGGAAATGAATGAATTGATTTTTTTTTTAAGTTTTTTTTTCTCCCACAAATTGCAGTTCTAAAGGAGGCTGATTGGGGAAAAAAAAAAAACCAAACCAAAAACCAAAAAACCACCCCAAAACTTGCTAGTATTTAAGTTGTAGCATTCTTTATGTTGTTTTTCAAAAGCTTTTAAATAACTCTTCCCAATACTACAAATAGTTGAGTAACACTTCTTGGTGCCCACAGGAGTTGAACTCTCTGCGCTTACTACTCTTGGACTTGGTAAAACACGCACATGCTTATTCTCCCTATTTATTTTATGGTGAGAATAACCATCATCTTAAAAGCCAAACATCCTAATTATCAAGGTAATAAATGGTTGAAGTAGCTGTAGCCCAATGATGCAGAGTCTTTGTACTGTTTTCTACAGGTGTTTTCTAATAAGGGGCAGATGGCTGATATGTTACTGACTCCTCAGGGACAGCAGGTTAGGAGAAGGCAGCTATAGATTACTGCTTCTAGAAAATAAATTTAACTCCATGTAATTTAATTCCTGTAAAGGTTTCTCCTTGTTTCTGTCCTTGCTAGAAACTTTAAAAGGTTTATGTAGCTTTTATTATAAGCAAAATTAAGAAAAAATACAGAATTTTTATTTTGCTCTTTAAATTACAAGCTTTTAGGAATTGTTTATGTGGCCGAGCATGTGTAAATTATAATAGCTTGTATATATAATTTGTAGTGTACGTATTACCAAATCTAAGCAATCAAAAATCACATGATGGGCCTGAACTATGAAACTGGCTTATTAATGAAATGAGAAAAGAGTTTGTTTTGTTTTTCTAACATAATACACTTGAGCCTTGTTTTAGGACTCAAATAGAAGAGCCCCCTGGGTGACTGAGCCCATCTTTTGCAGTTATAGGCTGTTACGCAGCACAGTGTGTCCTGAACTGTTTTTATTCTTTACCAAATTCGTGATGTAGTGATGCTTATGTTGTTAGGCCAGCTTTTTCTTCTAATAGTCTGTATATTCTATTTAACTTTATTTCTAGAAACCTGCAATTGCCCGTGTCCTCTTGTGTTTTCTTAGCATAACCAGCTTTTGAGGAATCCTGTCTTGAAGAACAGATTCTGTTCTGCAGCTCTTCTGATTTTGAATGAAATTGAAGGAAATAACTAGATGGGGCTCAAGAGCAGTTTGCAGAAAGGCTTAAATAGTTCTGCTCCTGTAGGATTTACTTGTGACTGCATTAACAGGCCCTCATTTTATCAAGTTGTATGCAAATATTTTTTATTAGTTCATAAATGTTTTTGCATCATGCGTGACTGACTTTTTAAAAAATGTGATTAAAATCCATTTTTGTTTGTGTATGCTTTGTTTGTCCCCTCACTCCCAATTTGGTACCTTTAGGAGACTTTTTTTGTTTTGGTCATACCTATGAGTTTGGAAAAAAAAGCTTAATAGTAAAGAGATTGTCTTTAAAATCAGCCCACAAAGGTATTCCAGGAGTACCTTTCTTTAATAATTTGCTATATTCCTTTTTAACTAAATCCTCAGTTTTTGTGATTCTCTAGAAAAAGTTAGGTTCTCAAGCTTTAAAATTTTTTGACGTGGCACTGTATTCAATGGATTGTTCATTAAAACCATCTAATCTTTCTGGGTCCTGTCTAAGCCAAAAAAAAAAAAAGCCCCCCAAACCCAAATGTAGCTAAGAATGTGATTTTGGTTATATTGTTGCCTGTGTGTTGTAATGACATATTTTTGGATCTGCAATCTTTAAATTTGTTCAAGCATCTCTGTGTTGACAAGCCTGTGTTTTTGTGTGCCGTGTTTAACCCAAACTCCTAATGGTGCTCTATTTGTGCGTGTGTGTCTGTGTCCATTCCTTGGAATTCCCCCCTGGAAATCCTAGCACGGGTGAGCTGTTGTGTTTGAGTCTTATGGGATGAAAATGATCCAGCCCTCTGATTTAGTGCATTAACCTTTTTTCTCTTTTGCTTGCATGTTGTGCGTGGTAGTCTATACTTCCATACCCTTTTTCTTTTTTTCTTCCTTTCCGTTAATGATTGTTGTTTTGCCTCTTACATCCAGTGTTATGTTTTATTCTTGGCTATTTGTAAAGATAAAGTTAATTTTGAAGGAGGCAATAACTCGTCTCCTGTTACTCATTTCACAACAGCCCTATTTCTTCTTTCTGTGCTCTCTACTAAGGTGCTTGAAGAAGCTCTGGATGTTTAATTTGCTTTTCAAGCTTCAGGTCTATTTGATTTATGATGATTCTTCTTTCTCTCACTGTACATCCTGGTGTCAAATTGTGGCTGCTGTTATGGAGTGAGTAACACTGTACTGAGAATACATTTAGGCTGTTGCTTACCAAGGAAAGAGGGGAGATGAGTGCTTGGGACTGTGATGAGGCGGTAAAGATGGCTGGTTTACAAAAATACCTTTCCAGATCTGTTGTCGCTGTTTTAAGTCATTGCTATAAAGAGTAGAACAAGTTCTTAAACTGTATGGGTAATGGCTGAGAAGCGAAACGTCTGCAAGTGAACACAAACACGTGCAGTCTGAAAGTAAGGCAATTTTGCCAAAAGAGGGGAGTGAAAGCAGTGTTTCTCATTTTGTTCTTGGTATCCAGCAAACTCGTCTGAGGGATGAGTAAATGATCAGCCTGCATCTGTCTATGGCTTGGGTGATTGCAGATCAAGTTTTCAAACAAGCTCCGTGTGATTGTATCGGTGTTTTTTTTTTTTTTTCCAAAACTATTGTTTTCTAGAACATATTAAAGGGAAATTATCGATGCCAGTGTCACATAACAAATGCTGTAGGGTAAACATTGGTGATGATATATGAGGAGAAAGGTGTAGAGTTTTTCATACAAATATTAAATTTTGTGTAAAATTATTTGTGACATACTTTTGCTAGTTCATCAGGTAATTGTCCGACTTCTGGGTAAATAAAGAGCCCAACAACATGTGAGTTACTTGTTAAAATTGTGGTTATCCTTGAAAAACAAAACAAAAGAAAAATCAAAACCACCCCTCACCCCCCGCCAACAATCAAAAAGCATTTCATGTTGCAAAAAGGTAATTAACCTTATTTCAGTTAACAAGGAGAATGAAATGCATCTGTAATTCTTAGGGTTTCAGACTCAGCACAAACCCTTGAATTAGTCGAGTAGACAGATGTTCTTTCTATGGAGGTTGTTAGATCAAAAAAAACCACAACCAAACAAAACCCAACAAAATAAAAAAAGCAAATATTAAATCCTGACATTCTGCACTTGCAAATCTCTGTTCCAGAAGGTGAATGGGAAGAGCTAAAACCTGAAGATCTGCAAAAATCTGTTCAGGTGATAGCATTTCTTTGCTCAAAAAGACAGGAAAAAAAAGTCATTTTCATAGACAAGGAATGAAAGGAGCAATTTTTGTTCTTGTTCTGGAATAACGAGTTTTCTTTTCATTTTAATAGGCCAAAAATTTTGAATGTACAGCTATTGTTAAATCAAACTGTGCAAAAAAACCGTATAGAAATTGCAAATGGTTATTCAGTCACTACAAATGCAGTGAATGGGTGTAGGGCTAGTAATCATTTGTGTATTTAGTGCACTGCTTTGGCATTCAAATCTCAGATGCAATTACAAAGTAAATTTAAAAGTAAATGTTGGTGCTGTTTGAAAGAATATCAAGTAGTATGTGACTTTTTTTTTAGAAACAGAATCAATAAAAATATATAAATGTAAAGGGCTGGTTGTAAATAAACCAGCAATCTTACATAGCACATGCCTGGGGGCTGGGAGTCGAGCAGAAGAGAGAAGGCAGGAAAGCTGTGGCTCCCTTAATTTGCTGGTTCTGTGATACCTTTGGGAAATAAAAAATAGGGGGAACAGTAGAGGTTGTGATCTCTCCTGGTCGTATCTTTGCCGTGGCGGAAATGCTCAGATGAATCGTAATGCCATAGCTGTTCTTCCAAAGAGTTTGTTTTGCTGGGAAGAAGGGGATATTTCCTTATGCAGTAAGGAAGGTGCTTCCTTTTACCTTTGTGTCTTTGTGTTCATGCTGCAGCTGACCTCAAATTCTTTTTCTTTATTTTGAGTGGCACTTTGTTAATATGGTGATGCTTTCTGTTGTCAGTAGCTCATACTTACAATGCCACCTCATGCATATAGTGTATAGTTTTGCTCACTTTACACACATATTAGTTGGAGTAGAAAAAAAATATCAAAACTGGGGGAGGAGGAGTTGCTTTATACTGGGACACAAGAAATAGCTATGTTAAAAGCTGTCCAGAAGTCACCTGGCAGCTTTAGATTTAGACAGCTGGACATATTTATACTGAGAATTTTATGCATGGCCTTGTTACAGTGAACAGTCATGAAAAAAGACTTCTAGATATTCAGCTCAGTCATGTTATGTGCAGTACCTAATACAAATAATAAATAGTACACTAACTTTGTAATGTCAAGTCTCTTGACGCGTTGCTGTAAGTCAATGTGTTTGACTACACAGCTGTCTATCTGATGAGACTGTGTAGCTACTGGATGCTATTTTTTAATAGAACTGGAAGCTATTTCAAGTCACTGAAATCCTTTAATTGATTGGTACTCAAATATCTTTTTGAAGAAGAATTGGAAAAACAGTCCTTTCTGAAAAATAGTTTGAGAGCTTAAATAATACGTATTGCATCATGTAAATGTGTGTAATGTATCCTCTTAGCAGCTAATAAGTGACTTAACCAGTTTTCAGATGGGATTTTTTTTTATTATAGTTCCAGATGTTTGTAGACTGATGTGATTCAACACAAAAATGATTTTCAAATGATTCTGGTCATGACTAAGAGGGAACTAGATCACCAGTAGTCTGGGACTGTGTGAATTGGTGCAGAATTTATTTAATTTTGAATCTAGGCTTGTTTCTTAGTTTAAGCATGTCAGGGGGATGAGTGTGTATGAAGGTAGCACAATTTGCTGTAAACAGGGTCTAATGCTTTTCTTTAATAAAAACATGCAAGTTAGTTATCTGAAGAGGAGTGTAAGGCACTTAGTGAATATGGAGTTCACTTAGTTACTCTTGGTGGAAATTGCTTTCTTCTGCTAGACACAAAGAAAGAGTCACTAATTGATGTTGTAAACTTGTGACAGTATTGAGTGTAAAAATAGGGAGTTCCTGCTAGCAAGCACAAAAGAGAAAGTTTCTTCCAACATTAACATGTGTAAACTTTTGAGATTAAAAGCAAAACAAAGTTGTGTTCCTAGCTATTCCTTTTATTTATAACAACTGCACTAAATTTTAAGCATGTTCTAGTGTCTGTTGGTTTGTGCTTTTACTCTGAGACATGCTTACAGTTTTCATCCTGAATGCAACTTGTTTCCTTTTTAAATGCTTCTGAAAATTCTTCCCCCTATCCCCATTTTTAATTGTGGTTGTGTGTTTTTCTTTTTTGAGGGAGAGGATGCAAAATTTAACGCTAAATTAGCCACAGTGGTATGAACCTCAGTACAAACAAACTGCCAAATGTTTTATTAAGCTTGTCTGGAATGTCTGTCTGACTTATGTATTTTTATATATATATATATATATATATAAATACATAATATATATCTTAATTTTAGTCTGTGTAGGATAGGTACAGTCTTTTTTAGCTCCAGTATCCCTGAATTTGGAGCCTACTGGAATGTATTTGCCTGCCTGGCAGACTGTGTTGCAGATGCATCTTGAAAGATGGGACCACTTTCTTTTGCAGTTTCTCTGTGGGTACCAGTGTTGGGGCTTGAGGCAGGCCCCCGCTTCAGTAGTCTTCCCAGTTCACTGCTGGGAAGAGTGAGCTAGAAGACACCTTGGCACAGGGTTTACAGGCCTCTGGAGAAGGAAAGCATTGCTCTTCTCCCAAAACAGAACAGTCTTCTGCCACCAGCAACTCTGGAGCAGCCAGCTCCCAGTGGTGGGCTTAACTGCGTAGCCAATGCAGTACTGTTGTCTTAATATGCTTTCTTAACAAAAACATAAATTATACTTTTATGAACTAAAGGTGCTGATGGGATATCAAAGTATTTTTAATGTAATTTAGCTGATAATAATGCTAATTTGGATTAGTGTATGGTACTACTTAGTGTCATCAGGGGAAAAAAA
Source organism: Scolopax mira (assembly GCA_004320125.1). NCBI lineage: Eukaryota > Metazoa > Chordata > Aves > Charadriiformes > Scolopacidae > Scolopax > Scolopax mira. The sequence continues at coordinate 101,561 of BJBW01004670.1, read as the reverse complement.
AAAAGTACATCAGAGAGGAAATCTTTGACATGGATCAGTGAGGTTTTAGTGTCTGATGAGGGCAGGTAGTGGCTTTCTCCTTTTTCCCCTCTTTCTTTGTGGATTCCCTACTGTTCTTGTCTCCTTCAGATGCAGTTTCAGAAACTGCTGTTGAAGGCACTTGGATTTCTTCATCCTCCCCAACTCATATCTCCCTTTTTCTTTTGATCACTTGGGGGTGAGCCCAAAATACTGGGTATCTATAGATTGGTTAAAGTGTGATATATATTAAATGCTTCCTAAAGTCATGCTCCTATTAAAATGTACTCCTTTCTTGGTTGGCTGGTAATACAGGCTTTTTATATTATGTTTCTTCTATGTCCTCCTTGAACATTTGAGGTATGATTAAAATACAAGTATGTACTGATAGACCTTCTGGCTACAAAAATCTTAATGAAAGCTCAGCTTCACTTTTCCCCACAGGTGTTTTAAAGTATTGCTGGATGTATAGAACATGACAGCTCCATAATATGATAAATAAGTCTTAAAATAAAAAACCAGTTTCACTGTTGAGTGGTTTCCATTGTTACTGTTCAGGTTTGTCTTATGTTAAGAATCCAGAGTGTATGGGAGGTCATTTGCATCAACCATTGTATTTCTGTTTTCACCCTTTTGGTCATTTTATTTTTTAAGATAGTGGTTCTCTCAATTCAAAGAAAGGGGAAAAGAAATACACCTTGACCCTAACTTCTAATCTTCTCATGTAACCGATGGACTGCTGAAACAATAGCAGTCACATCTGATACAACAACATCTTATTTATAGATGGAAGCAGCTGCATCCTCTGTCTTTGCATGTAAGAAGCCCTATTGTTTTCAAGTCACCAGGTTAATGAGACTGTGGGAAAACCGAGGCCTACTATGAAAGCATTATTAAAGATAATAATTTAACACAAAAAGGAAGGGAGGATGTGGCTGGTACGACTTGCTCTTAGACTGGAGTTAGGTGTGGTGTAAATGCAGAAGTTATCAGCTCTGTCAATTCAAGCTATAATGTATAGCCTTGCGTTTACTTGTGGATTCTTGTATCGCACTTAATGTTTGGCTACATTAAAAACATCTGTTTTTACAGGCCTGTAGTCTCTGATGATGGAGGTCTCAACATTAAATAAGTTCAGTATGTAGGGAAAAGTCCCTGCCACATTATACTCCATTTCCACCACTGAGTGCTTTCTACTCACAGACTCCTGCAGGTGGCTTGTCTGCCTGGGTTCCCCTGCTTGGGGTGCAGCGTGTGGTTTTTTAGCAGATACTTCTGTGCCATCCTCACCGGGTCACTGGGGCAGAGGATTGCTGAGGGCACAGCGGGGAGTGGGTGGCACTGTCTGGTGGTACAGTTTTCTTCAGCTAGGAAATGCTCCTCTGAGATCTGTGACCAGCTGGCCGGCCTCTGAAACTGGAGCATGGAATTTGGGAGTCGTGATAAATTGATTAATCTCTCTGTTGTCATCCTTGTTTTCCCCCTCCGTTGGATGCCCTAGATGGGAAGGAAGGATTTCTTTTTCATGAGAGCTTTCTTCTAGGCTTAGGGGAGCACTTTGAGCTTTGTTATGGGTCCCTGACAGTCTGTGGATGAGCAGACAGGACCTCTTTCCCTATCCTGTTCCAGTCAGGCGTTCAGTTTAAAGACAGCAGCCTGTGAAGTGGGGAATAAGCTCAGTCCAGCGTGTGCTTCCTTTGTGTGCTTAGAAGCTGTAAGGTGTTTCCCATCGAGCTCGTGTTGCATGAATGAAAAAAAAAATAAATTACTATATGGAAAATATTGAATGATAGGAGCACTAAGAGTGAGCATTTTTTTTTCAGTGCAAACTCAAGTGGCTACTAGGTTGATTTAGGGTCTTTCATGTGAGATACTCTTTTTCTTAAGAACACACCTTTAAAATTCGTGCAAGTTTCTGACTAAATTATCATATGTGTTATGTTAAGATTTGTCGACTTACAGGGACTCTTCTGGGCATCTTCTGTAGCATACTTCTAACTTACGTGAATGTGGCTTTTGAAAGCTGTCTGCTCCTTGTGCAAGTGGTCAGATTTTCTGAAGCCTTTGGGTAAACTGACTGTTTATTTATTACCAAACTGTGAGAAAAACAGCAAAGACTCCAGTAGCCCCTGAAATTTCTAGTTTGAATTGTCTTGTTCCAGGTTCTGTGTTAGTGAATTTCACTGTGCCACCTTCTGTTGAACTGGGATTTGGAAGCCTGAGCCGTGATGCTGGCTTGCAGGCAGTCATCAAGTCTGGAGACCTCAGAACCTTCTTTGTGCTTAGCTAGCTTGAATTGATCCACTTTTTTTTTTTTTTTTTTTTAGCTTAGTAAAAAGTTTGTGTCCTAGGGCTTACACTGCTTGTTTTTTCTTTCCCTCAAAATGGTTCTAATAGCTTTTGGGAGAAAATCCCATATCTGAATTGTGGAATAGACTGAATAGATAATGTTATTACAATTAGAGTTTTAGATTTATTTTTAATCTAATTTCAATTAAAAATTGTCTTTAGCATACTGATTTGAAACATGCTGTTCCAAGTAGGGCATTTTTTGGGGGAGAAGGGTGTGGGAGTCAGGTAAGGCTTTTTTTTTTTTTTGGCATCCATTCTTGAACTTTAGAGGCAATTAAAAGCAAAGGATTTGCTTTATTGGTCAGCTTGTTACTTGTCTTATGTTGTAGTGTGTTCATAGTAATTTTGGCTCTTGATTTAACCCATTGTAGAGATTTTGGTTTTTTAAATGAGACATTTTTATTAAAAGTCAGCAAGGTAATATCTTTTGCTTCTAGAACATATTTTTGTTTTTAGAAACAGGCATTATTAGGGAGATGTTTTGCACTATTTAGGTCTCTTGACCCTTCTTATCTTGTTGAAAATCTAGCTTCAGTAATCTTTTACTATTAGACTACTTTGTTGCATGGATTCTTTGGTAAATAGATTAATCTCTGGGTCTTGTGACTATTAATCTTGCTCTGCAGCTTGGGCTTGTTGAGGGATTTCTGATAATTAGGACGTCTTTGTGCTTGGTCTCAAAACAGTTACTGTATTTTCCCGGGATTCTAATGGCGAAGTAGGAAACGGTGGAGGTGACCAGATGTATTAGCAGTAAGAGGTTATTTGGTTCCTTTTGCTTTCCATGTTGTGTAAAAAGCTTATAAATATTTAAGTAGTTTTTGTGAGATACTGGCCTGAAAGAGAGCCTTCTAAAAACATAGTAACTGTAGGATTCACTAGTGATATGTTCATGTAGGAGATGTTAAAAAGAAAAAAAAAACAAAAAAAAAAAACAAACCAACAAACAACCAGCCTTCTTTAACGCTGCAGGCATTTTATTGTATCTTCTAATACTTCACTATGGCTGCTTGTAAACTGAACTACTGCAAGGCTAAATCAAGTATTTTAATTGTGTCAAAATTATTTCTACAGTAATGCATTTCTTCTTTAATGGCATCCAGGACTTTGGACAATCACATGGTATCACTTCTTGCTGAAAAAATTGTACTTATAGAAAGGGCTTGTTTGATTTGCTTCCTCATGCCTTTTATTAATACAACATTCTGAATAAAAATATTGATGCCAGAGGCAGGTACCAAGAAGCTGTGGAATATTCCTTGTGAAGAAATGAAATTTGTTGAGTGTATGTCTGTGGCAAGTCTGTTTCAGCCTATTTCTTCCAATTACTTAATTTTCAGAATTTTACTGTTGCTTCAGACTTACTTTAGAATGCTTCTTAGTGTCAAGTGAATAGAAAATACAGGAAGCCTTTGTTTGTTTTACATGATGCTCCTTGGTCAGGACTTTTTTTGGTTTTTGGATAAATTGTCAACCCATAAACCTTTTTCCATATGTGGTGTATGTTGTTTTTAATAAAGCATGCACTCGCCAACAAAACACACTCCAGAAGTTAATCTGGACACATGTGAGCCATCTCAGTGTTCTGAATGCGTTCCAGGCCTCTGAGACTTTCCTCTGCTGGCTTGAGGTCAGAAATAAAGCTTACTCTTGGTAATAGTTGCATTAAGCACTCAAACAGCAGGCTGGTCAAGTGAATGAAATGCCATTAACCAGAAGGGCAATGAGAGCAATATTTTTTTTTTTTTTGTTAGTTTTAATTTGCTTAAGAGAATGAGATTACAGCCAGAAAATTGTCTTGTCAGACAGCCAGATATTGACTTCTTGGTCTTCCATTGCCAAAAATGCTCAAGCTTCTCCAGCTCCCCCCTGCCTGAGCCCTCTGCCAGCTCACCATGAGAGCCAAGAGCGATACCTTAGGCTGGTCCTTTCCTTGTTTGTTGGGCAAAATATTATCTATCAGAGATCTAACCATTATTTTTTACAAGATCTGAGAATCTGGGTAAGCTTTGTTTACTTAAAATTTAAAAAAGCTCTCTTTTTTTTGAAGTTTTCTTTTATTTGGAGGTGATATAAAAGTACATTTATGACTTGAGAGTGAGAGGGTACTCTGATTTGCTAACACATTACTTGCTTCTAGTAAACGTACTAAGGGAAACATACTAAGGGAAACATTTAATACTTGGTATTAAATATTAACTTTAATTTAGAAAGCCTGGAAAAGCTGAACTTCTGTTTCAGGTCACTTGTGTTGGTATGAAGTACTTGACAATATTTTTAATTTTTAAAAAGAAGTTATTCTGTGAGCATAAAGAATGTGTGTAAATATTTGTGTTTTCAAGTGCTTGATCTCCCCAACTTGTGCCTTCTGTGTGCTTCCCAGCCCCTTAGCTCATTGCTTCCAGTTTCTTTGTATTTCTTGATTTCTTCCCTTCCTGTTGTAAATCTTCCATGCTGTCAAATAGGTTTAAAACTAAGCTTGCGAGCTCATAAGTGACAAAAATTGAGACAAGTACAGGTTGTGTGCAAAAACCTTCTTTCTTCTTCCATCGAAAGAATAAATGTATTGAAATAAAAGATGGATCTTTGATTCACTTTTTTGATATGTACCTTTGAAAAACTAGCACTTATGTCAACCTTAGCTGTTACTATCTCTCTTCTCTGAATTATCTTTCAACATTTTTAGTTCAGGTTTGCAAGTTTAATCAGTTCTTGTAAAGCTGTTAACGTAGTACTGAGGGTATTTTTTTCTGCCAGGGTATAAAATCAAGCTTAAAGTCAAGTTTTTATTGCTGATAAACCTTTATAATTCTGCTCAAATTACTTCTGTAACTTTTCTTTTAAGACTTCCTAGCTTTAATTGAATCATAAAGTATTGTAAATAATTTTGGAAAGGTCTTTATGAAATGAGGCCAGCTGCAGCTCAATTTATTATTGGGGCTAGTCTTTTCTTCTTTGGGTTGTCTGTGGATCTGTGTTGAATACAGTATTTGTGCCCCTTCCCCTGTCCCTTGGGAAATCAAAATCACTCACAAGACAAATTTGACTGATTTCCCTTACGTAAACTCAGATGTTTATCAAGTGAGACCATGCTGATGCCACAAGGTGCCCAGCTATTGCCAAAGCATAACAAGGAGAAATACCTGAGGATCTATTATACACCATTGCTGCTCAAAAAATTCTTTATTCCACTGCTTCAGATATAAAAATGCTGTAATTAATTCTCAATTTTGAAGTAACTCCAGCAAGCTCTGTTACATAGCACAGTACAAAGTGGGCCTGCAGACTTTCTTACAGTAGCCTAAGCCTAGAGCTGTCCTGTGATGTCCCTGCACCCTCACTGCTGTGACCATTCCCCCAGATGCCAAACGATCACCCACTATCCCCGAGATACAGCTAACGATATGTTGTTGACCTTAAACTACCTAAAATTATCAGCTGGTTCACTGAAGAGCAAATAGCCTTTGCAGGTACTTCCATGTCCAGCTGTGCTCCCTAAGCATGGTCTGTGTGACTCTAACCTTAACCTAGTAAATAGCTAACCTTAATAGCCAACCGCTCGCTTGTTACTCAGCTTGTACCTTCTATAAGTTCACAGGGCAAGTTAATAATTTCAGAGAATATGTGTTCTTGCACTCAGTCATGAGATCAGATGTTTTTTCATGTGCCATTGGAAAGAAAATCAAGATATCCTTGAAAGGAAACTGCGCTGTAATTTCAGGTTATTTGGATAGAAATCCATGATTTCTTGATATATTAAAATGAAGATGTGCTACTTCAATGCTTTAAAAAACAACCAACCAACCAAAAAACATCCCAACAGCCAAACCCACACAACGAGGCATTTGCCGTTCTTGACTTTTAAATTAATTTATAAGTCTTAAAAAAAAATAATATCGAGAAGCACAAACAGGAGCACAAGTCAATGGCAAAGGAATGTGTACAATGACAACTGTACAGAGCTGGCTTGCAGCATGGCTGTAACACTGGAGAATCTCCTCCGGGAAAAATTTACTGTGGAAACCTGAGGAGCAACTGTCTCTGTCTGTCAGCATGGTCTTTCATCTTTACAGTACCCACCAGAGCAGAGCTGGTAGGAGAGAGCACGTAGTGCATGTGCTGCATCAGTACATAGCTTGCAATCCTAAAGTAATCCCTGGGAGGTTACAAAAAGGCCTTCCCAATTCTCTGGGGCAGAATATCCATGTAGCAGGGGGAGCCAAGGACAGTAGTGAGTGCAAATTTCCCCAAACTACGTACTTTTTTCAAGGCAAGTTTTGGGCCACTGTAGGCACTAAATGGAAGTGAGCAATTAGGATTTGGCCCAAGTAGAGTGAAGGTGTTATGTGAGCTGCAGACAGCTTAAATCTGTTGCTTGTGACTGGATCTACAACCAAATTTTGCTTTGTTTCTAGTTAGTTCAGTTGTAGATGACCAAGTAATCAAGGAAGAGGAGTGCAATCTTGGTGTCCTGCACTCAAGGAAGGAAGGGAAGGAAGCTGTGGGATCCCCTGTTAGAGAAGCAACATAAATTATATAAAGAACGTTCGAGAAAACTATTGCATTGCTGATTATTTTCATGGACACATCCAGCTGATGTACTTGTTCTAGAGCTCCTGGCTGCTTCCCGCGCCTTCACAAATGCCAAAATGCTTTAGCTAAAAGCGCAGCTGGAACCTACATAGAACTTTTACCAGATTTTGCAGGATTTGGCTGGCCATAAAACCGTGTGGGGCCTTGGAGCCGCTGCTGCGTTCATTCAGTCTTTTTCTGGTATCCAAGACTGCCAAGCTGCCAAGAGAGGTGACAATTTCTTTCCTCCTCTGGTAGTTTTTTAGGGCTCTTTGCCCTGTAGTGGCTGTTTTGAGGTCTCTAATTCATTTTTTATGCTGGCCGTCAACCATGTGTCTGCCTGGTGTGGCTAAATGCTGGTGGTGTTAGGCTCCTGAAGGAGCAAAACCTTAGATCTCTATGAAAAAGTGGAACTGGTGAAATGAGTTAAAAATGTGGGCGAGGGCAGGAAGGCAGAGCAACTAACGCGACAAGTTAGGATCTTCATCTGGCAGCAGTGCATGGGTCCTCTATGTAGGAACAATGACTTTATAACCTGAAACCACTGTAGTGGTATCACCCGTTGCAGATGAAAAGTTTACAATCTGGCTACTGTTTCTTGAACTAGACAGTTTGCCTGAGGCTACTAAGCATTTGCAGATTAAACAGATGAAATCTGGCAGATGAGCCACCCTTTAATATGTTGGACAATAAAAATAATAATCATGATCTGTGTTAAATGTAACTGAGGATGTTGTTTTAAAAGGAGAGAGTCTCAACCCTTACAGGCTTCCCTGTCAGTTGTTATCTGGATTACACGTGCTGTGGTGATCTTTCAAAGAGGGGTCAGGTCCCGCCGGATGCTTTAGCTGAGACGCAGCACTGCGTGGAGGCAGCAGGCGTGCTCTGAGGAAAGCTTGTGACGATGCTGGGACGGTGTGAGTCACTCCTAAGTTATGCTCCTAGACCTGGAGGCAGCAAGCAGGATGAAGAGACGCCTTGGGTTTCCACAGAGCCAGTTTCGATCCAGCTCTGTTGCTCCTGAACCGATTCCCTGTGGATCTACCTTTTGCACCTCACTCTCCGGGGTTTCCCTAGCTTACTTTGCCAGCAGAGAAGTGCTGTCTAAATGTAGGGATGCTAAATGTTGGTATTGCTGGGTTCCTGGCTTTAGTATGAGCCCTTCCGAGTGGGGCTAGAGAACAGAGATCAGAAACACTAATGAGCTGTACTGGTATCAGTGGAAGGCCAGTGGAGGCCAAAGCTAATAACAAGGCAACCTGGATCTCGGTTCCTCATGCCAAACACCACAGGCGTGGTGTCCTCATGCCTTGCCGTCCCAGTCCTCTGCAGCCTGAGCGCCGATTTACTCCTTCACTGTGCCCAGGCTTTGCAGGAATCTTCTGCTTTTAGTCACACTATTGCTAATTGTCCCTCTTCCTCTATGCCCAAAGCTCAGGAGTGTTGCTGAGCAAAGTGCAGCCACAAATCCCAGCTGGTGCTCCTGGAATAAGACTCCTGGCTACCACCTGGCTCCTGGGGAAGGAGACGGCAGTGTTTCTGCCTGGGTGTCCCATTTCTTGTCATCCAGCATCATCCTAGGTCACTGTATCTTCAGGAAGTGTTCACTGCTGTGTTTGAAATCACATTTGTCACACCAATGTTGTTGTGCCAGACTCGGGAAAAGGAGCAGAAAGGTGTTCGTGTCTCTCTCATGTTTTAGGACATCCTGGGGTGCTGCAAGCAGGTAATTAACGTTGGTGATATTTCTCAGTGCACATAGGAATGCTTTGATACTGACATGGTGCTCAAAGCTGTGGAGAGTTGAGTTTCTAATGGCATTGCAAGGGCTTCTGCGGGGCAGGGATGGGATCCCTCCATCTCGCACCTATTGTCCCTCAGAGTGCTGTGGGGAGGGGTGCCACCCTTCACCGACCCTTTAGCTGAGCTCTGCTTGGGGGTGCTTCTAGGGTTTAAAGTGAGTCGCCAGACTCCATGGTAAATTCAGGAGATAAGCAGTAATCTCCAACAAGGAATGTGCATAGTTTTAATGTCCAGTTTTGGAGTTCAAACACGTGATTTTAAGCTGCTGTGAAAGTATGCATTCAGTGTTTAGGAACAAATCTCACTTGCTTATCAGTTGATAACAGTATCTTGGCTTGTGAAACAACCGGTAAGCTGTTCCATAACAAGACTTGGTTTAAAAGTTTGTAAATAGCCATGCTTAAGATCTGGGCCAAAATACTCTGTTATGAAATGAAGGGTATGCATTTCATTATGCACGAGGAATTCAGTGTTATATGTCTAACCTTTTTTTGACTTGCGTTAAGCAAAGTGTGTGACATACAGTACTGCTCTGGAAAGACTCTGGAGGTTGAAAAAACCTGTTTCCCTTTAATATGTGTTGGATTAAGATTCTGAGAGATTGCCTGCTGCTGTCTTGTGGACAGGGTTTTCACGTGTCTGGTGTGTTTGGTTTCTTCATCCCACACCACTTGTTGTTGGCTCTTTGGCAGCTGCACCACCTGCAGACTTGTAAATCTTTGTTGGGGCAGGTGTGGGGGAGGAACTAGTGTAACAAATGGAGGGGCATTCTTGAACATCAGTAAATAAAAAAATCAGTTGTGACATGACAGCCAGATATCTCATTAGCAGTTATTAGAAATTAAACTCCGGAAGGCAGTTTGTAGACCAGCTGTAAGCAGTTATGGCTATTTGGTTGCCTTGTGTTCTTAACTGCAAAGCCCCTGGTCACAAAGAAATGTCTGGCAGTATTTTGTGTCTTTATGGTTGTTGGTAAAGATACTGAACAAAAAATACAGAGCCAGCCAAGTCAGGGAATGGAGTAAGCAGTACGTCAGCTTTATTCACAGCTTCCAGCCCGATCTCATGTGTGTGACAGTGAGTGAAAATCATGACCCTACAACCATCTCTATAACCCCAGGTACAAACGCAGAATTTTAAGGCCTGGAGTTGGAGATTAGACAAACAATGAAGGTGTATGTTATTGGTGTTGAGCTGTCTGATTCATAGAAGTGAGTTTAGATCTGATGGATCCCTTCAGCAGGTGTGATGAGATGAAAGGGATGTCGAAGTGCTGAGAGAGAGCCACCTAAAGCTGCTAATGGGGGTGTTAAAGGGAAAGGGTGCTTCCAGATTCCCTCAGAGTAGGGTTTAACAGTACAGCTAAACCAGTTTGAAGGGATTGTTTTCTCCAGAAGGGATATTTTAGGGGCTGGCAGAGCGTTTCAGTGAAGTTTCACTGTCTGAATTCTCTTATATTCTTTAAGCTTCAGTGCTGTTTCTGATGTTTTTCCCTTGTGGGCACAATGCTGGGGAAGACTGAATCAAGAGAGTCAAGTCCTTCCCCGTAAGGGCAGTGATCCGTTACATCAGCTGAAGCTGCTCCATGTCACTTCATCTTAAGAGACAGAGCAGATGGGCTGAACCCAGCTCATCCGCCTGCTTTGCCCCCAGGCCAGGGTGGTCCCACGTGCCCTTCGTGCCTGGCCAGTTGCACATGGGCTGGCTGTGGCCATGCACATGACCTCAGCTTGTTGGACTTGGACCATGAAAGGGTCAGAGCATTTGCCTGAGTCAAAGAGGAGGTGGCTTTGGTAGGTGGATCGTCTCAAGGAGGTGTGGGATGCTCTCCCAGTGCCTGAGAGGAAGTCCAGCCCATTCGGCAATGGAAAGCTGTTAGTTTGGTTTTTCCATCTGGTTTTATGGTGGTACTCAGAGCTGCATTTAGGTCACACGGTGGTGACCTGAGAGGGGCTATGCTTCACCACCGTTAACCCTACAGATGCTTGAGTGCTATAGGTGTTTCCTCACTTGACTTAAAAATTTCTTAAGTGGTTGTTCTGCTTCTGAGAGTGAAAAAAATCTGTTCAAGTTAGATCAGAGCAGTGTCTCCAGTAACTTCATCTGAGATATGGCAATTGATTCATCCCCAAGTGATATTTCAAAACAAAACAAAAGAACTTCAGGTCACTTTCAGAATCCTATCATTGATCATAGGAAGGAAATAAACCCCATCCCTGAAGATAAAAATTTGGAGTTATTAAATGCAGCCTCTGTTTCAGGAAATACCTGAGCTAACAAATAAATTTAGCCTTGGAGAATATTTTGTGTAAACTACTTTAGCATTTTACTAATGTTTGCCTCCTTTGCACAGCGGAGTATTCCCAGCTCTGGGAGGATGTGACCACTAGCAGCTTCCAAAGCTGTATTTTTGGGTGAGGAATGGTTTGACATGCAAGTACTTCAGTATGATCATTTGTCTGATGGTCTGGGAATAATTTTTGTCTGACCTGCCATTGATGCTTCAAGTAAGATTAATTTCTGTTGGAAGAAATGCTCTGAAATATGCTGCTGTAAATTCAGCTGCTCCAAAAAAAATAAATGAACAGGATTCTTTGCTATCTCTTCTTAAAACATAAAATCAATTTATAAAGCTTTTGTTTAAAGTATAAGCTGAACTAGGAGGAGTTGTACGTTTGAATGTGGGAAAGATTGTATCTGTTTAAATGAATCTTAATGTTTTGTTTAACCACATGAACATAAAAAGATGTATATTAGGATATAAACTTCGAAATTAGCTGTGGTATAATCTTTTCTCCCCCTTCCTCATCTGCTCTTTTGATTCATAAATATAAAGAAACTGCTTTTTTGATTCATAAATATAAAGAAACTGAGCAACACTTTTTTTTCTTAAATAAAAAATCAAAACTGCCCAAAGCAAAAAGGAACAGTGCAGTTTTACTTCAGCTAATACCTCTGTTGCCTCAACGGTTGGAAAGGCAAACTTTATTTTTGTTTTGTGTTTTTGCTTTGGTTGGTTGTAAGCCAGCAATATGAAATGGTTGTAGGCCAGCCATAGAAAATAACTCACTGTATTTTCTGTTGATTATAGTACTACTGAGATATTTCTGTTGCAAGTTCTGGCAGAGTGCAGTTTCCAACGCGTGCTGGTTCCTTTGTTTCTGGATGTGAGTTGTCATGGTAATAAGCCAGGGAGCTGCAGCACAGTGCTCCTTACTGGCTCGACCCTGGGTCGTTGGTGGCTGTTTGCAACAAGTAATCTCTGGAGAGAGTGATCGGGGTCTCCCTTGGCATTGGGAGCTTCTAGAAAATCCCAGTTTACAAAGAGGAGAAGGCCCTGATGCTTTGTCTGATTCTGGAAATGAGAATGTTGCTGGCTGGGTTGGGATTGAATAGCTCTTGGGAACTGATTGTTTTTCAGCCAGAGTGTGAGGTTTGTGCTTCTGGATTGTTTTTCTGGTTTTTTTGCTTGGCAAGGGAGAAATGGTACAAGCAGAGGGTGGAGCATGATGGTGCTCAGCCCTCAGAACAGTCCTGAAACCCCCTGGTGACTCATTGCTGACACCTTCATCCCAGTGGCATGAGGAAAGCAATTCCAAGGTCTTGTTTTAACAAGGTAAAATGCTGGTATTCCCAAGAAGTTAGATGAAAACGTGAGCTTCAGACGCAGACATATGATTGCTGGTGATTGTGCAGAGATGGCTTACTGGGTTACCCCTTCATCAGCCAAACAACATTTGTTGTTAAACTCAAAAAATGTGTTTGCAATGGAAAGCTTAAAATGTTCACATGAGCAGTTATTGCAGATCAGTTGACAAATGACAGCTCTTTAATTTCACTGCGATTTATTTGCTTATGATTTGGAATACCTGGCCTATTTAACACATCTGGCATGCTACAAAGACCAGGATATTATAAAGTGTTGTAGGCCATTTTTAAATCATCACAGCCTTTTAAATGCTGTATTTGAAGAAGGAATCCTGTATAGCTGTGATTATTTCTTGGCTGTGATGTTGAAGTACCGTGACCTAGGCTTTATAGAAATTAAGGTTTTTCAGAAAATAGATTGCTCTCGCCCACTACAAGGAAGATCGTATCAAATGTGTCTGAGAACTGTCATATTTTAATCTTGCTCTGATGGGTCTTTGGGAATCCTCTAAGCACAGCTAACTGCTAACCCTGTTTTTTAGTAGGTAACCCTGCCTAATATAGTATGGTCTCCTTTTCCTGGCCATCCTGGTTGCTCTTTCTGTTGTTGTCTTTAGGCTGAGGTCCTTTAAAAGGCTTCTATGATTACAATTGGGTGCCAATTTGGAGTTACTTTTTGGCTGTTTACTCCAGGACCCTTGTGTATCAGTTCATTTCCCTTATTGGATTTTTGTATCTGTGTTTTTGGTTTTTGTTTGTTCTCTGTATTTGGATAAGCTTATATAAAACTCACCTCTGGTACAAGTAGTTGTCTAGAAGTAAGTTCCACTGTATTTAGTAGTTGATATATTTGTTAGAACAAGATAGATTTTTTTTTTAAATTTTTTTTTTATTTAGTAGGCCATTGAGTCTTATTCAATATAGATATTGGAAAACATGGGACAAGTAACAGACTCTTTCAAAACAATTTGAGACTCTCCATAACATTACCAAAAAAACCCCCAAAACAACCCTATGAACTGGCATAACTCTGCAACAAAAGATGTGAATGTTTGTGCAATGAATGTGAAAATTTATAAAATGGATTTAATACAAGCTTCAACTGTTGGCTATAAATATTGAAAAGGTGCAAAAAGGCAATTATATATTCTTAATGGTGAAAAACGTAAGAGCCTCTCATAATTATGGCCTCTGCAGTCAGTAAGGGAGATCTTTTGTAGTGAAACCATTTTGTTTGCATTTGGACATGTGACCAACGTTTGGATTTTTGACTACAGAACTTAGGCTTTTGTGTTAAGCATTTAATTGTCTGACTTCTGAGAGTCTGGAAAGCAGAAAAGAAATGCATAGTGCTACCCTGTAATTTCCTATTCTCCTGAGTTTGTTCCCCGACTTCTATGAAATGGCAGGCTTTAATTTCCCATCTACCCTTTCTGCGTCTATCCCCATCTTATAGGATGATTATAATCATGAATGTCTTAATTTCTTTATTTCATTCTGCTAAAAGCTTTATCACCAGCAGGGTATGTTGAATCAGTTGTACTAATCTTGAGCTGGTGTTAAAAATCTGTTAGTGTGGGTGGGTCATTGAACCTTCCAAATCATTTTTATACATTTGAGCAGGTTTTGGTGGCAAGATTTGAAAACTAAAACCTGTTTACATTTTTATTTGTAAATCTCTGAGGCATTACATGGAAGTAGAGGTTTTTAACTAACTTCCTATTAGAAAAAAAATTTCAAATGCAAAAATAAATGTGTAATTGTTTTTTGACAGAAGCTCTTTTAAAAAGAAAATTAGTCACAAACTAAACAAAATGTATTTGAAGGACAGGAAGACTAAATTAAAGATAAACAGTAAATTTTCCACAACTATTTTACTGTGATCCTATGGTGTTTCTCTGTTTAGAGACAGTAATGCTGCTGAAGACTTTGGATAAACATATTTGTTCTGTACTGGGACAACTCCCAGTTAAGACAAACCAGGAAAATGGGATTTCTCCTCTTTCTTTGTGAGGTTTTGGAGTTGTTCCTGATTATCTTCATGAACGGGTACTTCAGTTCCAGATTAAAATTGCCTGTTCCTCCTGTTTCTAATCCAGTTTAAAAATTCCACCCATAACCCAGAACAAATGTCCCCACCCTCCTCACAGTGGAGCTAAAAATAACCATTTTTTGTGTGTCAACAAGTCTTCATGAGATCAGTGTAATTTCCATATTTCTTTCCCTCTGACAAGCTTGAAGCAAAGGAAGAGAAGCCTTGGGTTGGCTTGATGACCAGTAAATTGCCCTTCTGATGAAGGCTGATTCCCAAGCTTAGTCATGCCTGGTTGCTGTGGAGTCATGTTTTGTCATAAATTTCCTGGAGTAAAGTCATACAGGTTTAAGATGGTAAAATTTTTCAGAACTTTAGTGGCCACTGATGGGTTTGGCCTGAAGTTCAGATAACTAATTTGACTGCAACAGACTTTTAAGTTCAAAAGTTGTCTTTTAATCCCAGTCACCTCTTTGGAGTATGAGTAGGAATGCATTTGTTTTTAGAAACTCCACAGTTTTGAATTGTTTTATCATTGTCTTGGAGAGCTGTGGTTTTGAGATAAGCCAAGCTATTGCCTGGAACAGGAGGTTTATGGAAAAGTAGACTAGGCTGGTGGGTGGCAAACTGGGGACAACAGAGCTAGATCACTACAGTCAGTTGTCTCTCTACTCGTGTACCTGGCTTTGCTCCACACCTGTCTCCAATGCTTCTTGCTTCCCACTTTTTAAGTTTTTCCTGTGCCAAGCCAAAGAAAAGGGAGAAATGATAATGGCAATGTAGTGTGATGATGATGCTTGTCAGAGCAGCTCTGCTGAGCTGGATCCCCTTGAATCTGTCATGAATGTTGTGTTTCTGGGCTTGCAGCTTGTCTGGTGGTGCCCTTTCTTGGGAAGGGGAGGGCTGTGTTGGCCTGGGTAGGTCTGGCTTGGTCTTGTCAGGAAACCGGGAATCCCGTAGGAGTAGAGAAGGGCAAATGGGATCTGAAACTGCTAAATGTGTGTGATGTGTTCAGGACAGGAACTTCTTCAGCCCTACTGTGAGATGATTGGGTAGGGTAGCGCCACCTGATTCTGTAGGTTTTCTGTTTGAAGAATCAAACTTCAGTATTAAAGTTTGTCTAAAGGAAATGCTAATTGATTGTTATGCAAAACTGATAGACCAAGCTTTGCACCCTAGACTTAGAAATTGAATGTATAAAGAATTAGCAATTTTATTCTGCATTCAGGAATGAACTTTCATTACTTTGTCTTTGATAGCTTACAATTTTTTGTGTGCTTGAAAATTGGCTGATATAAAGGAAATAATTGTTTCAGGTAAACTTACAAAAGTAAATTACAGAATCTATATTCAACCTTAAAATAAGGCCCATGGGATTTCATTCACAAAAGTACCAGTTTGGGCCATTTGACATATCTAATTTCACTTATTTAAATATTTAATTTATATCTGTGTAGCTGCCAGTTCAGCATAGAGTTTCTTATAACTCAAGGGTTTTTTTTTTTAAGTAAGAATAGCTTGCAGAAAAATAACGTGGTGGCTTACAGTGAAGTTAAAAAGAATCATTTATATTGAAACTGTAGTGTAACAGGCTGGACACTTGGCAGAACCCCCCACACCTGAGTATGAAGGTCCTGATGTAAGAAAAAGAATGTCAGAAATTTGTAGTACATGACAAATACTTCATTTTAATCTCTTCAACAAATTAGTCTTGGTGTGGCTCACTGAAAAGTGCATACATACCTGGGCATGCTCTTGCACAGCTGCTGTGAGTGTGTTTAGGTTTTTTTCCCACTGCTGGGAAGGCAAAGATGAATCTTTCATCTTCATGTGTACGTGACAGGGATTTTGGTATCGGTAATACCGGATTTTTTGTCAGGGTGTAAGTAGGTTTTTGTGGGTTTGCTTCTGTCTCTTGACAAGATGTGAGGTCACCCTTAGCGTAGGGTCTTGTCTTTGGAGGTGGGTTTGGCTGCAAAAACTGACATGGCTTTCCCCACTGCCTTTTCCTTCAGTGGTTGCTGTCTCTGAAGGCTTGTATGGTCTCCTGAGCTGCTGCTGGTGGGAGGCTGGCATATTAGTGTGAACCAGATGGGAACAAACCTACTCGGGAGCAGACCTGGCCCTTCTGTGGACACAGAAACGTCTATTTAAACCAGATGGGGTTGATGTTGCGGTAGCCCAGTCTGTTTCTTTTGGTGATGCTGGTGCTGCTTTGGCTTCAGGCAGCCAGGCAGGTGCTAAAGCAATGCTAGAGGATAAGAAGAGGATATAAGTGCTTGGTATAGCTACCTGAGTGGCTGAGACTCAAGTGATTTCAGCTGCTGGATGGAAGAAAAAAAGGGGAAAAAGGCAGGATCCTGCAACTAGGAGGGGAGAGAGGCAGGATTTAAGCAGCCTGGGTTTGAGTGGGGCTTCATTGCTCACCAGGAACAAAAACTTGGCATTGCTGCTTTTGTTACTATAGCACGATTTGGGGCAAAAAACATTCAAATACTTGAAGAGAAAAGGGAAGTTCCACTTCAAGCTAAAATGGCTTTTTTTTCAGTCATACAGTAACGACAGATGCCTCCCTTCCTGCCAGTGATTTTAACGGTCTGTTTAAACCCACCTCAGGCTTTGGGGTCCCACGTTCTCCCCACCGTGACTCCAAGACAGGACCTCGTGGGTCTCGCTGCCAAGAGAGAGGCTGGATGTTCTGTCCCCATGAGTGGGTACTCTCCCTGGGGCCCAGGAGAGGGGGAGGGACCGGGTGGGACCTCCTGTTTTCACAACAGCAAAACCCATGTGTGTGGGGAGGCCTGGAGCTGCTGGGTGTGATGGGGAGCGGGTGCACCCATCCCCTCCTCCCAGCTGGGTGTGCTGGTGCTTGGCTGAATGGGAGCTAAGGATGGGTTATTTTAACAAACATCAGCCTTTCAAAACCTGGTGTACAACAGCAGGTGAATCTTTTTCAGCCTCTGGTGACTACCAGGTGCTTTGAAAACGTCCTTTTCTTAATTTAGTTTTTATTCCTCCTCCAAGACAGTGAATTAAGGAATTAGCTTGTATTTTATTTTTATCCTTCGAGCTAAAATAAACCAAACTATTAGAAGATGAAAGCTTCTCTCTGCTTGTTGGCCACTTCACAGAAATGAGAGAATTTCTCATTAAGAGAGAATGAACTTCTGAGCTCAGCATTTTGCTTTTTAACTGTGGCAAGGACGCAGAGTTGCGTTGGGCCTGTGGTTTCACACAACACAAACCAGGGCTGAAACCAGCGTACATCTAGGCTTTTTAGAGAGGTTTAACTTTTCCCATCCAAAGTAGTGAATGTTCTTGTGCCTATCACTTTACCAGAGTAAAAATGTCTTCATTAAGCTAATGTGAATTTGGGGCCAACATTTTGGCTTGGGTTTGTCTGGTTTGTGTAACTGGCATTGCCAAATACATTTTAAAGACAAACGAAATGGATAGAAATGTCTAGGCATAAACATGCAGAATTTATTAGAATTGAGAGTTGAAGAAAGGTTGCAGACTGGTGTGTTTCTACAGATCTAATTGAAATTGAGCCATGTTAAAACCTGAGTCTCCCCATCTTTGTTTTGAAGTACAGACAGAATTTTAAACTGAGCCAGCTGACGCTATGGAAACAAACAAATGAAGAAATATCACTGAATTAAACAATTTTGGGGCTGCTCTGCACTCAGCAACACAAGCATATGAGTTTGGCTGTAGTACAAATTTCAGTGTAGATTAGATTTCAGTCTTAAATAAAAACATGCTTTTAAAATTGCTCTAATTTGTGCTTTGCATTTAATTTTCGGGTTTGGACTTTCCATTGAGATGTTTTTTCAAGCCATTGCCAAAGTCTTTGTGTAGAACTTGATTCTTGTAGCAAGATCAGCTGAGCCTTTGCATTGCTTTTGCTACTTATTTTTTTTTTCCCCAGTTCTGCAGATTGTGTAAGACTGGGAAGCAGAAAGTTGTTGGGTTGGTTCCTCTGTGCTTTTGTGTAAAGAGTCTTTTTTGTAGCAGAACATTTATCCAGCGGTAATGATTAGCATTGCATGTTACAAAGTTATATTTTAAAATATGAGAATTACTTTCTCTGAAGTTTTGATGTCTCAGTCTGCCACCTTGTGGTAATTTGAGTATATGTATTGTAAAAACATACACCAAAAAAAGCATCAGGCTGCTGCTGTCACCTGCGTGCTTTTATATAGCCTGTGGATTAGTTAGAGGCAGCTCTCAAGGACACTGCACTGAGCAGAAATGTTTGGGTAAGTCACAGTGGGGTTGAATTTAGCTGCTGCTTTAAAGTTTTTTGCTCGGCTTAGCTGGCATAAATCACATAGGCTGGCTATGCCCTTCTTGGAAGACAAAGGCCCTTTCCTGAGAAATTTAAAATTTTAGCTTTTTTGGCAAGTCTGTAGAATATCAAATTTAAATATTTTTTCATAACTTACATGCCTAAATTTATGTACATATGTTATTTTTGGGAAATGGCTTTTATTAAACCATAGTTTCAACCATTTGGCATCTGTTTAGGATTTTACAACACTGGACACAAATATTTCTGAAGGACCCTTGCATTCCATTAATTCACTTTTAATGAAGAAGTTGAAACAGCTATTTATATTCTATAGAGTATGTTTGCTAAGTAAAGTGTAATTTTTCCTCAGATAAATGGAAAAATGAGGTGATCTAATGACAATAACTTGATATTCTGAATTTTATATTTTAAGGATTATTTTTGAAATAGCTTTCCTCTTTAATGCTACAGACTGACTGACAGTGTGCAGTGCCTACTGACAATATATGAAAATATACTCAGCCTTTTTAGCTGTACAGTAGTTTTATGTACCTTGCATTATTATGGAGAACTTAATAGAAAGGAATGATGCTGGTTATTTGTTACTTAAATTTCAATGCCAAGCTTTTGGTGCTAGAGGGAGCTGTTTCCTATTAGACACCCTCTGGAAAGGTACAGTTTACAGGACGGGCTGCAGCACGCTTTTTGGAAACAGCTGTCTGATTTAATGGCAGTGTACAACAGCTGCAGTGTTAGAATGACTATTTGCTTTGATAGGACCCCACTGCCTGGAGCACGGGTGTGTTTTCTTGCTGCTTTTTTTTGCAAATCAAAAGAAACACCTTCGTTCTCTCTGTGATGAGAGGTCTTCAGCTTTATCTTCCCTGGGTTGCTCCAGCTAGCAGCTATGACTAGCTTTTTTTTCTTCCCACTCCCCTTTTTTAGATCGCCAGGTGCAGATTGGAGAGGCAAGGTGCTCTACCATCTGCAGTTCCTGGTGTGGGGGAAGTATGGGATTTTGTATTTACAAATATTTTACAAATATGCTTATATTTTGAAGATTATTTTTTTGAAGTGTTCCTTAAACTTACCTGTTGCTTGTGAAAGTGGTCAGAATGACTTCTTTCAGAGAATAAACACATCCCCCCCCCCTGGTTTGAGTGACTTCAGCTGCATTTCTGTGTAAGCGTAACCTTTCCCTTTTCCCGCTCTGTACATCTGCAGGGTTGGTCACCCAGTTTGGGTCATCCAGCAGTTCTGGAAACCAAATGTCCATGGACCCCTTATACCATGCACTTCTAGGTCTGTGGATCCTAGTAAGCCAGCACCCTTAATGGTTCTTTATTCACCGGTGAATCCTTTACTGCATGTAAAGTCAGTGCCAGCCGAGAGAAGCCTGGGTGCAAGCTGGTGGCAGAGGGCTATCCTCCTCCTGTTCCATGTCTGCTTCTTGTTAGACAGGCTTGCTGAAAACAAATGACAGTGTCACCTTCTGACCATGTTCTGTTCCATTTAATCCACTGCTATGAGCATCAGTGGTCCACTCCCAACTTCCCACAGCAGCCGGTGCTTGTGCCACAGAATCTGGATCAGCAGCAGCAGTGCCACTGGGGCTGTTGGACTTGCCTCTTACCCTGCTGCCAGCTCCAGTATGTCTGGCAAGTGAGCAGGTCACTGACTGTGGCAGACATGTCATTTCACACACTTTTTTTTTTATCCCTTTAATATACTAAAAGAGGTAAAAAGGCAAGTAACTACTGTATTTTCTCTTCAAAGCCTTCTATGTGTAAAGTCCCTCTGTCCCAAGCCATGCATAATTACTTTTGTCCTTGATGTGTCCTCTGCTCCTCACAGGAGGACCAAAGCCTCTATAGGGCAAGGGAACAGAAGGAGCAGAATAGAAGTGAAATCTCAGCATTTGGGCCTGTGCATTTCTTCTGCTTTTTCAAACTGAATATATACTTTTTTTCAGTGTGAGAAAAAGACATTCTTTTCAATACTGAAAGACATCTATTTATTCTTAACCTTGAGTGTGATTCTTGATGTCTCTTCTGATCTGTATCATAGTTTAAACAAGTACAGTAACATTTCTAAATTGAATGTATTTATCTTGATTTTAGTTTTATTTTTCATACTTAAGTTTAACTGCTCTGTGGGACTTCATTCCTAACGTCTTTGCCCAAATATTATATCTAGCATTCTTTCATTGTGTTGAAAGCTGAAGTATTTCTGTACTTCATGGTTAATTTTAAATACACAAATATTTCCCAGTGACGAAATCTTTCATAAATTTATAGCTTTGATATATTCCATTACTTGAAAACATCTTATTACAGTAAGTTGTGAGAATGGTATTGGCGTTAGTTTATTCTCAATTTTGTTAGCCTCAGCTAGTGGTTGTGAGACACTGCTCTGGTTTTCAATGAAATATGAATTATGGTTTTCAATCATTATACGTTGTCTCTTAACGAGCACATTTTTAAAAAATGGATGATGAAACAGCCTCAAATCCATGAGCCAAAGTTAAATCAACCTAGAAGTTGTGGGCTGCACTGAAATTTTCTCTTATGTGCTCTCATGATTTTAAGTATAACATTAGCAAAGCCTCTGGACTGACTAATATTAATGTTTCCATGGCTGCTTCTTAGGAAGTTTTAACCTTGGATGTTATTTTCATATCTTTATTAACGTTGTTTTATAATCTGGATATTGGAGGCCCACCATGGTTGAATATAACTCTTTGCCATGTAACTAGGATTGCATTTATGATTTATTTTTTTAAATCACCTAGTGCAAATAATTTTCTGTTTGTGACAACTTTCATTTCTTGTTTAAACTTTGTTTACCTTCCATTCAAAAAGAATACAATTTTATAAATATTTATGTACAACGGTGTATTTTGTTGCACTGTTTCATACTGTTTTCTCCTGGACATGAAAAGGCTCATTTCCATGGGTGTGCTTTATTAAATAGATGAAGGGTTTGGGGTACCTTGGCTCAGGGAAGCAGGACAGTGATAGTTGTGAAGTAGCTCACTGGCATTCTTGACTAGGCTTGTTTCCTGGATGTGAGTAATGACAGCAAAAGCAGAAGAGTTTCTCTGTACTTTCTGGTGTGGACATACCATCATTCTTCCCCATGTCAGGTTCCAATGTATAATCAAAGGTATTACTATAACTTGCTTTTAACCTTTTGTGTTATTTCAAATAGCCCTGCTGACCCGGGCTCTGGATGCTTTGCAAAATCAGTATTTTAACAGCTTGTACAAAATTGATAATTCTAACAATGTTTTCTTCATGTTTTTAGGATTTGGAGATAGTGTATTCCTATTTACATGGAATGGAAGCCTTGTCTAATCTGAGAGAGCATCAGCTAAGGTATGATACTTGATCATTAAAAACACATATATGTTAATCCACTAACAAATTAAAGGAATGGTGGGTTTTGTGACTACACACTACTCATGCACCCTACCTCAAACTGAAAAGCTGGCTGTTGCTGCATCAGTTTTTTCCCTTTTTTATTGTCCTAACACTTTCTCCTTGTATATGTGCATATGTGTATCCCTGTTTGTTCCTTCTGATTTCTATTATGGATTTGTTTGTTTTCTTTTCTAAACTTTGGGTCTTAGAATTAAATGCTCTACATTTGAACTACAAGTTCCAGTCCTGAATGAAAGTCCCTGTATCATTTATGTAATGTAAGAGTCTGTTATTCAGCTTCTGTTTCAGTTTCTGCTTGCTTTCACATGGGAGTTTTAGACAAATTATGAAGTACATATGCCAATGATACTTAAAAAAATTACTAATAAATGTCATCTACATATTTTTTAGTTAAAATGTTTAATGAAGCAAATTAATTCAAGTAAAAACTTCCAGATGTATTTCCTATTTTTTCTAAAGACTTGTGTTTGACTTTTAAGTAATTGTTTTACTTGTCCTTACATAAACATCTTAACAGCAGAGTTTTCTAAGGGTATTTGGACATTGGTGTGAGGCTGGCAGATATGGGAGGAGGCCAGCACATCTCCTGTGTGCTCTGCAGGGAGAGAGGGTGAATTACTGTTGTTTTGCATCCTGAGGTTTGCTGACATTTGCCACATCTGAAGATGCTGAAGCAGCTTTGTCTTGATCAATGCTGGTTTAAGTTCTAATTTCTGGCCACTTCTTTCGTCATTCTGTCAGAGTCCACATTCCCAAGCCATTATTCTATAATTTGGAGAAAATAAAAGGCAGGATTTTCTTTCTCCCAAAGTGCTTCAGACACATTTTGCAATGTGAATGTTGACTTCAAAGGAGTCTCTGTAATTAGTTCTGCTTTGGAAGGAGGCCACGATCACATTCAGTTAAAGTATTTTGTGTTATGCTATTATATGCAAGACTTTTAGCACATCAAGTTTTGCATAACTGGAGTTGAACTGATATTAACTTATTTACAAAGATGAAAGTGTGCACATATGGTTGCGTGGTATGTTGATGTGTGCTTCTTGGCTTCCTGTGCAGAATGAGGTTCTTGCTGAGGAATGTGTGGAACTCGATCTCCCAGCACAGTGAATTCCTAGAAGAGAGCTTCTGTTTACAGTACCATACATGGAAAAGGCTGGGCTCCCAGCAGATGTGGGACAGAAAGCTTTTATAGTATCCTTTAGGATACAGTATTTCTTGTGGCAGCGGGATGCCACAAAAACCTCCAAGAGGCATTCAAAACTAGTGTATTAAATATAGCCTCTAGTAGTGAATAACTTAACTTATGGCTTATTGCTTATTTCATCTTGCATTCATTACATTTATTTAGGAAGCAGATAAAGATTATGTTTGAGCAGAAATTAGATGTCAGTATTGACCAGAAGTAATTCAATTTTTTCAAATATTTGAGGGAACAATCTAGTTTGTACTACTTAGTCACTGATTTCTGAGTGTTACACTTAACACAAGAAGTGAAACACTTGGCTACCTTTTATAAGAGTAATTTTCTCCCATATTGCTGTCCTAGTAACCTCACCAAAACGCTGTAAAAATCAGATAGTGCCAATGGTGAACTTGCGTGACTTTGTCAAGAATGTACTTCCTTCACTCCCAATTCAGAAGGGAACAAAACTTGCTTGTTAAAGTGATTCTGTTTCCTATAACTCCTGCTCTTAGATGGCTCATTGCCCAGCATCGTTTCAGACCAGCAGGGCACAGGCTATTCTTGAGCAGTATTTTAATTTTAACATTGGACTGCTAGCAATGAGTTTTCTTCTAGTATCTTCTACCGGTAACCTCATGTTTGCTTTTCCCTTCCCTCTCAAAATAGAGGATCAGAGAGACAAGATGAGGACACAGGAGGTAGAAGCAGACAGTAGCTTTTTGGTGTCTGTAAAGGATTTTGGCAAGACCCAATTTTATGGTGGGGAGCAGTGTCTGAAAACGAGAAGGTTCTGTGGGTCAGAAAAGAAGTGTTGGGGGGGTGTGTGTTTTTTTTTTTTTTTTTTTTGCTATGCCAGGAAGCAAAAAGATTTTTTCATTAGCCAAAATTGATATATGATACGTAGCAATTATATACAATGCAGCCATTGCCTATAAGAAAAGCTCTCAAAGATGGTCCAAGGAGTAGATCTGAAATACTGGGGTGGGAAAAAGGCCATGGTAGTAAAAGTTTCTGGTTGTGGTTTTTTTTGTTTGTTTATTTTTTAAGCAAAGAAAATGAAGATTTCAATTTTTTATTCAGAATTTATGAATAATCAGGATACCACCATAAGTCTGCTACTTCTGGTCAGAAAGCATTATTTCTTAGTGAGCTGAAATAATAAGTAAAATTCTGAAAGAGAATAGGACTAAGATAACTTTTGTAGCAGTCTGTTGGCTTTTGAAATGAATGATCTAGGAAATGATGGGAAATGGCAATAAGAAGCCTCTTAAATGTCACATCAAACCCAGACCAGACTTCCAGGTCTCAGGTCACCTTTTTTAAGGCTTTTTGCCTGAGCAGGAATTCTTGAGCTCTTTTGTCTGCTTAGGATATCATTGTGGGCAGCTGGTCATTGGACCTCTAAGGTTCTGATGACTGATCCTGTGAGAAATGAGAATTTCTTTCCCAAATTTAATATAGTTCCTCATTTGAATGTTCACATGAGCCTCTTAGGCAAATCTCTGTCTCACTGTCCCTCAACTAGCCTTGGTGTTTGCAGTCTGCTTCAGAGCTGTAGAAAGTCCAATGGAGGCTGTGGGGTTTGTTTCCTTCCCACCCCCCCTGGTAATTTATTGTGTCCTTAAGACAAAAGACAGAAATGACATGATGATTTTTATTTTAATATGATTTTTATTTTTTATCTTTTACACCAATTTAACATTGTGTTTCCTGATATGTGGTAAGTTCTGTTATGGTTGCTCTCTGTTACGCCACATTTGTCAGGCAGACAGTGAATGCAAAGGTGCTTTAATCCTCCCCTCTAGACAGAGGATTTTCCTACAGGAAAATCCACTTTGAGCCCTCCGTGATTTCATCATTAAAATCTCATGGCAATTTTTAAGTTGCTGAATTTTAGCAAAATAAGAATCATTGATTTACCATGCAACATATTTTTATTTTTTTTTTAATCTATTGGACTTGACTTCAAAAAGGGTATCTCTGATTAGTGTTATATATCATAAATTTCCATCCACTTTAAAAATTCTGAATTGTTTCCTTATAAAGCAACTTACTTTTATCAGATCATGTTATAAAATGAGATCAGTATCATTTTACCCCTTTTATAGGGTTTTTTTTTTTATTTATGGGAGCAATTACATCTAGTGTCCTAAATCAAATCTGATCTCGGGTGAACTAATAACTTTAATGCTTAGATTTAACAATTTTTTCTCTTAAATTAAAAATCAGTTTAGCTTTAAATTGATGGTTAGTTTCTGCAAGTGCTGGAGGCAAACATGGAAATAATGTTTAACTTTAGAAACTGAAATCTTTGTGGCACTGATAGGAATCATAATTAAAAATTACTTTTTTCCCTTCTCTTTCAGACTGATGTGTGAAACTGTTAGATATGAAAGGCATGAAGCAAATGAAGTTCTGTACTAGTAAGTATTTCTCCTTCCTTTTGTATGGCGTTCAAAGAATTAATTCATTTTAAAGTGTGTTAAGGACAGTGCTTAATCCAACCCCTTTTGCCCAGCACACGGGCGTAGATGTAAATGAGCCACTTCGTTTTCATCGTCAAACAGTGGAGACATTTGCTGGTGCCAGGGAGGGAGGGAGCTGGCGCTGACTCTTGGTGATGTGGGTTGTATTAATTTTTCTAACCAGTGAGATTATATAGAATTAGGGGATGTGGGATGTCTTCTTGTTGGAATAAGTTGTCATTTAGTCTCACTTCAATTTTGTCAAAGTAGTAGTGACCAGCTTTTCTTGCCAGAGGTGCCAAATCGACATGTCTAACACTGCTTATAATTAACAGGGATGTGATTAATGTCAGCTCAGGTTTACAGTAGAGATCTGAGGATTGCAATTGCTTCGTTTATGCAAGCAATGTATAAAACAAAAGGTTTATCAGGTTTTTCACTTACTGTCCATAAACCAGACTCTACATTCAGATTTTTCTGGGTTGTCTGCTATTATTTGAGTATATAAGCCTACGAAGAATGCACCTCTATGCCACCTTTTATGCACGTGTAATTTTTCCTATAATGACCACCAGGAGGAAGATGTGATTAAACAAACTTTAATGCTAAGCCTTGACCATTCCGCAAAGTTAAATGAGTGTCTAATGAAACCCGGTAATCAGATACGTATGGGAAATGCACAAGGTCAAAATCTGTAGGTGGATAGACAATTTTAATTAGACCAATATAATCTTTATTCATTTTACAGACTAATTTGCTGGTGACTATTGTGCTGGTGATTTGTCCTTTTCTAGGCAGCTGGTTTGTGTCCACTATGTGTACTAGAGTTTTTGTTTGGCCCATTCTAATTGTTGGTATAAATATGAATTATTTTATTGCTGAATGAACCAAGACTGCTAATTATGTGTATGCTCAAGGCAGGCAAAAATTACCAGGAAATGCATACCTGAGAAAATGCAATTCACAAACAGAAAATTGTGAAATTTGGGTTAACTTGAAGTGCTTTTTGCTATTCTTTTGCACTGATTTCCTTTGTCACTCCTTTCATGTTACTTCATCTTCACTTTGGTTGTTGGCCTGTCATTCCTATTTACTCGCTTCTTGACATTTTTTTTTCTCTCCGTGATTTATTCAGTCAATTTAATGGGCATTTTGGCAGTTTCTGGATATAGATGCTAATGCAAATTGTGCTTTCTCTAGCACTTCACATCTCTGATTTGATGTTTAATGGGCTAAACCTGAAATTAAACACTTAATATTTTTTTTTATTTAAAAAAAAATAAAAATCAGTATTTTGAAGCCAGAAATACATGCTCTGTTACTCTGAGTTGTAGTTTTACATTTTATTTTAATGAACAATTTGAGATCTACTTGGTAAGAAAATCCCATGGAACCTGCAGTCTAATTTCAGTATTCTACTTTTAGGATAATAAACTTTGAGGAATTCTTTTTTATTTCGCAAATTCGGCATGTGTATTGAAGATGTATTTTTCTAAGAAACAGAATTCAAATTTTACAATATATCTGTTTGGAAAAAATATTTGAGTACTACAGGAGAGAAATGATGTGGTAGCCAGGTTAACATCAATCCATTTAGTTATGAGCTATAGGAAATGAGCTTGGAGCATGCAACCTGGTCACTTTGTATTGAACGTGCCATAATTGATCACTTGAAGCTCTTACTTTGGTCTTGAGGCCTAAGGTTTTAAAAAAGCATTATAGAAAAAAAAATATCATTAAATTTGAACTCAGAGGGTTTTTTCCCTAGTGCTGGTATGATTGCATTGAAATCTGAAATTGGGTGCTAATCTTCTGTGTTCATTAGAAAAATCTATTAAAATAGCTGCAACTGTTGGAGCTGTTAATTGACCTCTGTGTGTGACCTCCCTGAGGCACAACTTAATGTCTCAATACGGATAAGCTAAATCTTTATCCCTAAATGCTAACATGAAAACTAATACGGTTGTTCTGTTTAATTGATCACATTTTTATTTACTGGGGCAATTTGTTCATATCTGCATTGTCAGCTATACTTATAAAAAGGTAAATTTCTATTGCATGTGTGCAATGCTGAATATAATTATTCACATTCAGTACAAACATGGTAACTTTATCTTCCATTTTCAAAAAAAAAAGCTTAATTTTTATGGTATCTCCATAGATATTTTTTTATGACCAAAAAGATAAAATGGAACACGTTGTTTAAAATTGGCTTGTCTCATCTGCATTTACTTTACTATCAGTGGGTGTACACAGTGGTGACAAATTCTCAAACCCTACGGCCATATCACTGTTTAAATGGAAACTGGGTTATTAAAAGTGGCAGTTCAGCTTGAGTTATTCTTCATTTGCCAGTCATCCTACTACTTTCATTTGATGGGAGGTTAGTGATAAAAGGTCTTAAAACCTGCAAGGCAAAATTTCAGAATTGAGGTTTACTTGACACACATACCTGATTTTTTAAATTTTTTTTTTGCCTGTTACCTTTTTCAAATTTACTTAAAAGATCCCATTTAAATAATATTTAGGTTAGTCAGTTGATATATATTTTATTAGTAGTTCAAAGGGAAAAAAAGGGTTTTTTTTCATATCTGCACTATTGTCATTCTTGATGTTTTTCCAATAGAAAGGCTCTAATTAGCATTCTCTTTGGAAACCATAGTTTTAGCAGATTTGTAGAGAGTGTGTATACCCCTTGACACTCGAACAAAATTTTTCAGATGAAAATTTAAGTGTTTTAAGAGGAATCTTTAGCGACACGTGTTTTACTTACGAGCAACCGAATATGTCTCTAATAAGCCCCTCTTTCCCCCTCCCCCCCCCCCCCCCCCCTTACATCCCCCCTTCCCATTAGGGACTGTACGTGATTCTCAGCCGTGCTGTTTGACATTTCTGTGTGTGTGCATCAGTGGTGTTAGGCTTACTCTTTCTGTAGGGAAGTTTTGTAAGTCTTTAAGGTTCCCTTATTTTTTTCTTTAAAGATATTGGAATGGCAGAAAATACTTTAAGTTTTGATGACCTGCTGCCCAAAGTCACTCAATAACAAACATCCTGTGTTCCTGAATTGCTCTGCTGTGATACAGTGCATTTTTGCGATTGCGTTCTCTTTGGGTTTTTGTGCAATTGGACCAGGAGCTACCTGGCTGCTGCTTATGATCTTTTTAAAAAATACAAAATAAAGCTCAATCCAGGTTTTTGTAAAAGGGTGTTTTAGTTTTTTAGAGAACCTCCCAACCAAAGCCTGGTAGAATATCTGCCCCTACCTCCCATGTGTCCTTCCTGAAATTAAAAGACCTGTATTTTGGATTTAAACTCTTATCAGTAACAAATTTCTTACTTTGTAGTAATTTAGTAATATGCTAGTGGTTTTGATCATGTTGATTCTTAGAAAAGGACGTGTTTAAAGAAGAATAGTTACCTCTTAGGCATATTGAACTAATTTTTCAAGAGTTAATGTCTATGGTTGGAAAAAACTCTTGTCCAATGTCAACATGTTTGTGTGCTTTTACGTCATTCATTTGTGCAGCCTTCTCTGCTGTAATAAAATTCAGTGTTTTCAGAGGACTGTCATGAAACAAAAGTAGAAGGCATGCATAAAAACTGGAGAGAAAAAATATGTGTAAAACTAAGTTATTACTAAAGAGCATGCATGTCCACATCTGAAATAAGAAAAAGCAATCTCTAAGTTTCTAAATTACTGACTACAGTAGGCAGAGTGTGCAAGAAATAGCTGTATTTGTACAATCATGTTTTGTCTTGCCTTTTTTCTCATTCCCTCCTTGTCATGCAATCCGGATGAGAACTGTCCACTTGTGTTAAGACTCTAGTGCCTATACTGGGTGAGGGGGGTGAGCAGCACAGGAGGCTGCAAAGAAGATGAAGATAAAAATACATAATTTCAGCTGGTCTTTTTGGTTATTTTCATGTTTCGAAACAAATTCTCTGGACTGGTAGCTGTGATACCATCATCTAGTCTTAGCCAAGTTTTCTCAGTTACATCACTGTAAAATCAGAAGACCCAAAATACTTGTTTTGTGCTAGCTGTGCTTGGCCTAGCCATCGAAGCCTGAAATAAAGGAGCATGTTTTTTTTGGTTTTTTTGGTTTTTTTTTCTTGCTACTAAAATACTTACAGTTTTCTTAGATGAAAATATTAGTGTCTTTCATGAGATAGAGCAGAACGTCTGAAAAATGCTGGATGGTGTTGGCTTTGTGTAGCTTTGGGACAGGTTGAGTCAGAGGATTACCCGAAGGCACTGGGGAGACAGACCTGGGTCATCAATTTGGGGGGAACATGCAGAGGTTTTTCAGGAGGATGCTCTTGCCAAGGAGGAGACATGCTGTCATCTATCCAGGTATTATGCATTACAAAATAAATTCAAGTAGATTTTTTTTTTTTTTTGGATGTAGCTGTAAAACTCCTGGGTGTGTCTTAGCTAGACAGCTAAACTGTTGTTTTATTTGCAGCTGTAGGTCTTCGTAGTTAATATACGGTAGTTCCGCCCAAGAACAGGTGAAAAATAGATCTGTGAGTAGTTTTTAAGAGTGGGAATCTGACAGTCAAACTTCAAGTCCTACAAGAAAAGTGACATTTAGCATATTCATGGTTTTTTCACTGTAGTGTATGGCCCTGAAGACCCTCAGGAGGATAGAAGCAGTGAGTAGTAAAAACAGAGAAAAGTGATGCCAAAGTTGTCGTACACTTCTGCATAGCCTGACTTAATTGTGCAATGAAGTGTGACAAAAATGAGCTAAAAGCTTCTTTGGTGCATGATTTTTGAACCGAACAGCTCTGCAGAGACTACCTCGACTGAAATTTGTCTTCTGATGCAAACATTTGTGTTATGAAGGAGTGCTTTTATGTTCTGTATGTGTTCAAGAAATTTTATGATGGTGGTATCATAAAAACAATTTATTTTTTATAGGTACAATATAGGTGATCTATAGCTATATATGTTTAGATCTTATAGATATAAAAGTTAAAGTGTAAAGCACTACAGAAGTGTTTTACATAACACAAGAAGTGTTCTCTTGCTGGAGAAGTGCGAGGATCAAGCTGATGTTTCCACTAGTGATATTTCAAGTTATCAGTAAAATTATTCTTTTGTATTTTTTATACTTTACTTTTAACTAGAATTTCTGGTTCTGGACAGGATCTACCTGTTTGTGGAGGCTTGGATTACATTTCTGCATTTGCTGTTCTTATTTACGCTATATTCTTGAATTCGGAGAGCTCCTGTAAAGATTTCTCCCTTGGTCTTATATAAATATGAGATGCTTTTATTTACTTAAAGTGCTCTGAATACAGAGTAAACTCAGAATATGTCTGTTTGAAACATCTCTCTGGGTCAGTATCTGAATTTTCAGGTAGACCTGTGCAGGCAATGTATATTCATTCTGCTTGTGCATCCATAGCTTTCTGTGGAAGTCATGCAGCAGTATATTTAATAAAGGAACAAAAGAACTGCTGCTGGTCTCTTATCTCTTTTTTTTTTTTTTTTTTTCCCTTCTCCTTCTTTTTTCCCCTTAAACTATTCCTAAAGGTGTATTACACCTTCTGACAGTCAGGTAGTTGCCAAAGTAGTGTTGGAATGCTGCCAGTTCTGCACTGCAGTAAGTCAGGAACTTGAATTTGTATATTGTGTTGTGGATACATTTTTTTTATGGGGAATTTCTTAGGCAACATGTATCATTAAAACAAATACACTCAATGACTTGGCGGTTGGCACTGTATAAGCAGCCACTGAATCAAGGCTTCTTAATAGTGTCAGTGGTCAATATTGCTGTCTGTTGGCTTTGCATAGCCAGTTCCAAATTTCTATATTATTGTTTGACCTGATTTTGAGACTTCTTGGAATGAAAGCTAAAGTAAAGGGGTTTTTTTTTGAGAGGATTTGCACCTTCTTTACTGTAAATGTTTCACTAAACCCTATCATGTTTTTGTTTGAGAATAAAAGCTTTGATTTTGGAGAAAAGTGTGAGATTTAACATCAGAATTGTCTGTCTTGATTGACCTCGGAGTATTTTGGATGCAAGATCATTTTATTTTACTACTTCTGTCATTCTTTTCCTGATGATTTAGGAGACTATAATTTTTTTGTTCTCAATTTCTCTTCCAATATCAAGGGCTAATTCACCATACAAGTTAAATACTAAGACTTCAATGACAATAGGTCAATTAGCTTGCATATGTGTATTTGCATAATGTATTTATTGAGTGCCTGTTTAATCAGCTGTCTTAGACTGGCATGCATTACTGACACTGCAATAATGTCTAAAGGCTGAATTTTCTGTTTTATTGTACTGATTTCATTTCAGAAGTAGAAAAGAATAAAAATAAATGAAGCACTCTTAAGGGAAAACATACTTCTGATCATTCATATTCATAAATACTGAGGAATTGTTTTTTGTGGTTCATTCTTGTGTCCGTTAATAAAAGATAATCATGAGCATCAGTTGAAATGTCCACTCTAAGATGCCTGCTTAGTGAAAAATTGAAGTTCTAAATTCTAAGTTATTAGTTCTATTACTGGATATATTTTAACTTTTTCTTATATTTAGGGTGAAGAATAAAAATAACAATAAATGTAAATTTAATATGTTCATTAAAAAAAAAAAAGTAGTATTGGAAAGTTGTGTGTACCTGATGCATTAATTATGCAATGGATTTTACCTCTGTGTTAGGGATGTACCTCTAATGTCATCAGGAGCATGTAAAGTGTTCTGGCAGATGTCAGGTAACTGCTTAACTAGCTTATTAAGGAGGGTTACAGACAGTGCTGACAATGTGAGTAAGTGGTTTTCTGATTCTTCTGAGTGTTACAACAATACAGTGCTAGCGGGCAGGATCTTCAGGCAATGAGATGTCTACCTGAGAATCATTAAACTTAAAGACATATTTGACATCCCAAGGTGCTTCAGGGCTAATGTCTAATTGTGGCAGTGGTTATTCAATTAAACAATGAAGTACCTATAGCTTTCAGCATACAGAGGATAACCAAAATGAGCAAAGAGAAATAGACAGATTAATCTGCTGAAACAATATCCCATGGAGCATAAGCTTGCAGAGCAGTGTTCTTTCTGATTCCTTCTTGTGTAGTGCTTAAATGCTTGAAAAAGGTCCCAGTTCTGACATGTCAGATTTTCATTGTTTCTGTTCCTCTCAAGTGGAGATCTGGGAGCACAGAACGTCTGTTCTGAATTACTCTGTGTTTACTTTCAGAAATTTATTCAACTTTCAGCAACGTTGAGTTTAATTTCATGAAAATGTAATCTGCTAGATCCATCTTGGTTTTTAATATAAGTTCCTTTATCAAACAGTTACAAATGTTATAGCTTGTAGGACTGGTACTATATACAGTTTAAATGTAAGTCTTGAATGAATCCTTTAGTGGTTGGAATATTGGAGACAATAATTCTAACTAGCTTTTTCACAACCAAGAAATTGTTCTTGATGACTTCATGACCTTTTTATGAAGTAGCTTGGAAAGTACATTTGAATTGGAAAACAATTCTGGATGCTGATGTTAGGGGTCTTTCCAGTGTCTGGTGTTGCCGGACCATTCTGTCCAGTGTTGGAGAGAGAATGACACTTCTGTTTAGGTCTCAGGATAGACAGATCTCCTGTAAAAGGTATGTTAAGCAATAATTACACGGAAGCCCTTTCCATACTTGTTTCCACTGAGATCTGCATACTGATTAGCTTTTTTTTAAGTGC
The DNA here is from genome assembly GCA_004320125.1 of Scolopax mira. Classification (NCBI taxonomy): domain Eukaryota; kingdom Metazoa; phylum Chordata; class Aves; order Charadriiformes; family Scolopacidae; genus Scolopax; species Scolopax mira. Next base: position 68,032 of record BJBW01004670.1, on the reverse strand, counting down.
TGTCTTAAAGAAGTTGGCTGAGAAACCAATGACCAGGAGGTGGTCAGAGCAGCAAAGACTTCTGTTTAGCATGTGCTTTCAAGTCCAGGTGCTGAATTTTGCACTGAAGTTATGTCTTGTTTGACAGAATTAAAGCATGTCTGACAGCAGTCATCACAAAGACCTGCAAACTCTTACCATTGTACATACTTAGTAAGTTAATTATCTCAGTTGAACTAAATGCACACAAGTAAAGTTGTGCTGAATATTGTTCTGAGGTTGTAGTAGTGCTACATCTGATCCTGATGGAGAATAAGAATTACATAGGTGTCTGTCATTAAAAAGTAGTTATTTCTAAAGAAGTTTAAAGGTAAGTGATGCATCAGGACTTGTCAGGATAGATGAATACACTAGAGATGGTGTAGATATTTGATATTTATTGTGTCTTTCATCAGGTTGACTTAAATATTTATTGTAGTTGAATATTTTGGAAGGGCTTTCAGCATCTTATATTATTAGGAAATCTGAAAACTAAAATGGAAGATCTGTGCTACTGTAGACAGATGCCTGATAGAATCAGTACACGTGGGACATACATATTGAAACAAGGGTAGGGGTTTTGTGCATAATTTCATTCATATTGATTCAGATTTATAGGTACAAACCTGGTGTACAAGTGCTGCAGATTGCTTTAAATCAAAACAAAATCATTGTAGTTCAAAAATAAAACTTCAGTTTTAAGTAGTATATATGTAGCAAGTTGGGGATCTGGGAGTAAAAAGCCGCCCCTTCCACTGGGCTATAAATAGTTTCCAGCATGAAGAGTTTGATACAAGTGCTGAAGGCTTTGAGGGAGCCTGCAAACTTCCTAGATCTTGGCAGCCTGAAGATTTATAAATGCTTCCTGATTTTTGAACTTTAAGTACCTCTGAGGTTTCAGACAACAGTCATATGCTAGAAACTGTGAAGACTTAAGTCTGAAAATACTATTTAATCTTATCAGGGGTGACAGGCTGGTGACGTCATCTTAGGCTATTGCATAATTATATAACTGAAGTTTCCAAACAGAACAGTTAGTGATAGCTATGAAGTTACTTTGCAAAGTCCTGTCTTCAGTTTTTTGTGTCATTTCAAAGAGGAGAAGTGTGTCTGGCTACAGGTTGTAGTTGCATAAAAGGACTACATCCAGGAAGCTGGGGAGGGAAAGGCAATGGGAAGGCGTTGCAATCCGGTCTCTGCCTTTCTGTTTCTAGCTCCTGAATTCCCGTAACTCAAGCTCTCTGGGAGATTAAATAAGGATTCCTCAGGAAATCCCCTGCTCTCAAAAGTGCTATAATACAAGAATCAAGATTTAAAGTAGTTGTATTTAAATTTGGTACATCTAACTTAATTCAGGTTATGAATAAAGTCAGCATATTGGTGGCTATTTTGTGCTTTGGTGCTGATGATGATGGGCAGCAGTGGCACCCTTACAAAACTAGTCATTGGAAAGGTCTGGCTTAAGCAAATGTCTTTCCTTTCTACATCAGCTTGACTGATATGTGCTACTGGACCCTTCTCTCAACTTTCCCTTGGCCAAAAAAACCCTCTAAGGATGCCTTTGGGAGGAAGTCATCAGCATCCGTGCTGCTTTAGCTAATTCTGGATTAAGTGCTTATGTGGAATTAATACTCTCCTGCAAACCCAGTCAGGGATGTGTCCCTGACTATCCACAAAAGAACCCTTTTAAGCACAATTTGCTGTCATCTCTTTGACAGAAGAAATATCTTTAGGATGACAAATACAGTTTCCAGATACATCTGTGGGCTGCCAGTGGTAGGCAATATCCTAGTAGTGAAAAAAAAACCCCATAATTAAGCTTATATTTATTCTCTGCAATTAAATTTTGATGTTTTAAAACAAAGTGTAAAATATGATTGCAAAGAAAATCTTTCAAAAGTGAATATTCTACGTGGGGTAGAATGGAATGTGCATGGGACCTCATGTGGCTTGAAGAAGTGGTTTTATGGGTGGGTGTTTCTCCCATAGTTCTTTCTGTCTTTCATTACAGGCACAGAAGTCCTGAAGAATGCAAATGCATTGTTGATGATCAGATGTCAAACATAGTATAGAAAACATGGAAACTTGATTGAAAGCAACCTGATGTTTGAATAGTATGGTGGGAAGCCCAGGATCCTTAAAATGAAAGAATTGCACGTGGGTTTGGTTTTTTTTGTGTGTGTAACAGTATTCTCTAGCAAAAGCTGGTTGCCAAATGCCTGCTTTGAGGCTTAATTCTAAACAACTGAAAGTGTAGCAAGTGCTGAGAAGTGTGGGAGTTAAATATATTTTCATATGAAAGGAATAGATCTGTCTTATTTGTCTGTGGGTTTTTTTTGGAGGGAAGCATGTCTGTACTGGAGGAAGGAATGTTATTTGCTGTACGTGTGAGGTTTTTTTCAGATGTTTTCTTCAAGGCTATATTAAGACACTACTAGTTGTAAAGATGAAGAGAATGAAAACCCATCAGTGTTCTTCACTCTTGAAGACTTCCTTGGAAATATAGATGATGTTTTGGCTGACAATGAAAGTTTAAAAGAATACAAAGTGTATTTTGGGGAAGATATCTTGAGTACAGACATGTTCTGTAGTAACCCACCCCTATTGTGACCCAGCAATATTGAAGATTTTTTTTATTTAGATAATCAAAGAGTTGAGTTCAGTAAATATACATGGTGCCAGTATCTTTGAGATTAGACATTCTCAAATGTGACTGTAAATGTAAAGATAGTTATCAAAGTACACATAAAGGAAAAGGAAAATAAAACCAATCGGACAGTATTCCTAAAGTTTGGTTTTATTTCTTTTTAGTCAGTACTTTCAGCTGTCAAACAAACAGATGCTTCTTTTGATTATAGAAAAAGTGGATAAAGTATGACGTTCATGACATAGTGAGAAGGAGCAAAAACTGTTGAAGAGTTAACTTGCAGAAAAAGTGGATAAGCTTATGAACTGGCAAGAAAAAATATTAAACTGAGTTGAATGATTAAGTGTGAGTAAAAAGTCATGCTGTCTGTGATCAAATAAGAAAAGCTTAAACTACTGCAGTTAAATGTATAATCAGTATAGCTGTTTGTCAAGTGATTCAAAAATAGGTTCAAAAGTAGTGTTAAGAATTTGAATATTGAACATACTGGCTGGTGCATGTGAAAGCCAGTGGCTGCTTTTATCTTTGGAGATAAAAGCCCTCCAATGTGAAAAGTTAACTAAAGCCCTTTACAAATAGGTGATTTGACAGAGAATTTAAAATAGTTCATCAGCTCTTAAAGAGGGGGAAATAAAAGGTTGTATATTAGTAGATTTGCAAAAGTTAAAATATTTCTATTGCTTTAAATATTTTTTTTAAACTTTGCTTCAATTATTTTATCCTTGGAAATCGCTTTCTGTAAAAGTATAAACAGATCTTCTGGATAACTCTTGCTTTAGAGTTATAAAGCCTGTGACCGCAGATGAGGTTTCTTTTCTATCAGGGGATGCTTTTATGCTTCATCAAACTGCCAATTTTTAGGAATAGCCCCAAACCCTACCAAACTTCTTGTGTGATAACATAATGCACTGTAATCTGCCTGAAAAAGTTATTGTTGACATTCTAATACAGTTATTTCCCAGCAATTTGGGAAATCACTCAGTCTACAGCCATTTCTGAAAAGGTCTATTTTAAAAACTTTCAACTGTGCCAATTAGTGCAGATTATTTGTGTTTAGAAAGGCATCTATTAAAAAACAGAACAACAGAAAACCCAACAGCCTTGCAGTTCAGCAGCAATGCTAGTTGTATTCCTGTCAATTTAGGACTTGTTTGGGGGCAAGGGTGTTTACAGATGTGTCACATGATGCATGTTCATGCTTTTGAGAACGATATTTTCATTTGAAGTGGTGGTTTTCTTATTTCTCCTGTTTCTCTGTACTTATGTACGGTTTTTTTCTAGACTAACAAATTTGAGGGCAATATAGGTCCATCTCGGAAGGAAGCATGTGGAACGCTTCAGAAAAGACAGCCTGGTGTTTTTCAACTATGTAAATCAAAATGGTTTGTTGTTTTAGCTGTGACACTGTCAATTCATTTTCTATTGTCTATCAGAATGAAGAAGTATTTCCTGAAGGGTTAGTTTTGAAGTGTCAAGTCTTCACTAGTGGGTGTGTGTGACCAGTCTGGCTTCATTGATTAGGCTGTAGGCTGGTAGAAAAGAAATATATGCTGCATCACCTTAGTCAGTTCTTGTGGTTTTGGTCATAGGTCATGTCTTCAATTTCCTCCTTTAATTTTTCGTGTTTCTGATGTTTGTCTTTTGTCTCATGGCTATATTGCACAGTGCAAAATGGAAATGGAGCACAATTTATTAGATTGGATGGTTTGATGGTTTGCTCTCAGCTATTGTACGCCAGCTCCTTCTCCCTTACTTTCGTAATACAGTGAGTGCTGAGGAAATGGCACTCTTGTTTTGAGAACCCCGCTGTGTAGGTACTTCTTAAATTGAAGATTTTGAAAAGAAAAACATGCTGCTAACATGTACGTAGCCTACTCAGATTTAAGATTGGGTTTTAATACTATGCTGTCATCGTCATTAAAAGACGTGGGCTGTTCTTGCTTGAAGTTAGAACTAATTGTTGCTAAAGACTTGAGACATGTAATTTAAAAAAAATGATGGTGCTACAGATTAATTAAGTAATCTTCATCTCCTAGTGTCACTAGGGATGTGGTTTTCAGATAAGAGGGCTTGTGCAGTTCATAACAGCATACTGGAATCCAATTAGTGAGTTTCTTTGGAAGAAGTAGGAGTGGTAAAAACTGAAGTACAGATATTTTCAGTGTTGACTGTCAAAATGGCACAAAATTTCTAGTTCAGCTAGTTCTAGTAACTTTAAGCTATTTTATTTTCTTGTCTAAAGATTATTTGAGCTTATCCAAGAAGAGTCTAAGCCTATGAAAAGGATTTTGTGTTACTTGGGGAGGAACATCTGAATCTACAGTGTAATGAACTGGGCCTGGATGATGAAGTCCTCATCCAGTTCCTCTATAGGATGAAGAGAGGGGAAAAGAAACTGTCCCTTTGATTGTTGGGAATTTATTCTTGTGCTGGGAAGAGCACAAGGGCAGTGCATAATAGCAGCAGATGATGCAGATCTGCTGTAGGTTTACCATCTGCAAATGTATCCAGTGCTTTCTTACCTTGTGGGAAGGCAAGTGCTGAAAGGCAAATTTCTATCTTGAAGAAAGAGTGAAGGAGAAAATAGCTAAAATTGGGAAAGGAAGGAGGGGAAGTAATGGATTCAGTAGAGTACAATGCAATAGATTTACTGTAGTTTGACTTCATCATTGAAAGTGATTAATATATTTCATTGGATTTGTGCTGTTACCAAAGGAGATAGATACTTGCTTTTTAGAAAGTGAAGTAAATGAAATAAGGCGTTCTAAAATGTATATATTTGCAGGTGAAAATTAGAATAGTTTGATGGAGGTTTTTTGTACAGGATTGAACTGTGGCTTTCGTTCATAATTCTGAGCATTTTTGCCTCTTTGAAGTTCTTCATGCTTCAAATTTGGTAGTGCTATGAGTAACTTAAATCAAGTGTCTTAAACTGTGTCTTTTTTTATTTATTCCAGCCCCGATGATATTGGTACCTGTTGGTATATCCTGCTGTCTGGTTCAGTCTTCATTAAAGAATCTATGTTTCTTCCAAGGAGCAGGTATGTCAGCTATGAACATGTGGCATTCTGTATTTTAAACATAAATGCTGAGATGTGAGAATTTTTAGGATTAAAAGGCAATGGCTTATGCTTAATGAAACACAGAAGCACACACATAAACAAACTTTTCCTGCCTTTACTAGCTGTGGTAATTGGTTTATGTCCTAAACTAGAATTGAAAATTCCATCACGGACAGTGTACAAACATACAAAATGTCATGCAAGTGCTGTCAAGTTAAAAATAAAACCACCAAAAACCTGACAAATGGAGTGAAGTACCGAGTAGTCTGTTCCTGTGAGTAACCAAACTTTAAATCATAGGATGTGCTAGAGTTTATGATGTTGTCCTGAGGCTTTCCTTACCATGCATCAGTCTTCAGTGCATGTTTTAGCATATGCTTAGATCATGCTACTGCCAGTTTTGCTATTTCTGTTTAAGGTTGTAATTTGTGTAAATGGATTTGCAATGAAGAGTGGTATTTTGCACGGAAAAAGATAAGTTTGAATATGAGAAGCTCAAAATTTATATTGCTACAGTAAAAAAATTTGTTATTTTGAGCTATGGAAAAACATGCAAATGACTGCAAGGATTTTAGACTAAGGTGGCTGAGCTTTTGTCATTTTAGTGGAAGCAGAGCAGAATCACTTTTAAATGCTGGTTGTATGCATATTCATTCAGACTACTATAAAAGGCTCCTTTGAAGTAAATACCATGTAATAAAATTTGTGAAAGCCAGAATGAAAGAATGACCTGTCTCTGTATGGCATGATGGGAACGAAAGCACACAAAACTTCCTCACAGTTTTAAACAGTGTGAAACTACTTGACATGTGAAATATTAGATGTTCAAATCTGTGTTTTAATGGGAGAGCAATGTTGGTATTGGGACTTCTGTTTGAGTATGGTGGCACGTTCTTGGTGTAAGCAAGACACCAAGAGGACAGGCATTGCTGACAAAATGGTATATATTTCGAACAGTATATGCTAAAGGTGCAAAACTGGTTAGTGTAAAAAGTAGCACAACAGATTATAGGATGCCTGCTGCTGGCAGATGGGAGAAAATTGTCCCATATGTCATCCATGAAGAGGCAATGCCAGAAAAAGAGCTGGCAGAAAGTGCTACCTTTAGATGCTGGGAGAAGGGTTGTATGATATTTGAATTAATGTAGGTTGGTTGTATATAGTCTGTGGCAAGAAACTTCTGTTACTTTGAATTACAGCAATGCTTGTGCTTCAGGCATTTTTTGACACTTGATGAAAGGTGGGATTTTATATATTTATAGACTTTATATATTTATAGATTTAATAAGATAAACAATGAGCTTGAGATTCTTCCTGGCAGAATGAACAGAAAACTACAGGTCCTGTGACTCTGAACAGAACATTAAGGGCTGTTCACCTGGAGAAATTCAGAAATGACATCTGGGACAGTGTCTGAGATATTGGTGAATTGCAAGTGTGGAATTTGTCATCAGAAGAATTTTCATAGTTGTGGATAGAGTCAAGTAGTTGCCAAAGCTGGTGTCTTGGGAAGCAAATGCAAAAGAGATGATTTGTTAATTAACAAAGATAACATAAGTCCATGAAAGCAAAATTAAGAAACTTTAATTTAACGATACAAGATAGAAAAGTATTTCTGAAGAGCAAAGCAGTCATCCAAGTGAGAATGAGCTGTGCTCAGAAGCTATAATTATTAAAGGGTAGGTGAGGGCCTTATTTAAATTTAGGACAAGTCTAATCAGGATTTTTGCTTTGTAAATGAGTAAGCTGCAATATCTAGGCCTTAGGCTCATCCATGAATAAGGAACTTGGGAAAAGTGAGAGGGCACCCAGACTGAATATCTGATTTGGAATACTGGTGGATAATAAGCAATTTATTTTTTAAAGCAAAGGCTTGAGAGAAAAACTAAGTTGTTTAGCTTTACTTATGCTGCCAGTGAATTCCTCACAAGGAAATAGCAAGCTGCTCAGATATACAGCCTGGGTAGAAGAGACCGATTAGCAGCAATACTAAAGTAAAATTGTACAGTGCTGTAGAAAAACAAAAAGGGAGCAAGACCTCCTGAAAAGACTGATGTCAAGAAAGAACTGATAGGATCGCATTTTGAAATCTAAAGAATAGTGTCAAAAGGAGGCAAAAAGGCAGTTACTGGATAACTGTTTGCTTAAACTGAGTATTTATGCATACAAGGAGTAATGATTTCAAGAGCCTTTTGAGCATTGCATAATTTGAGAGTCTTGATGTCTTATTTCCATTAAGATGAATTTGCTACGCTTTAGCAAATGGAGCATGGCTTGATGCATAATTGATGTCAGGTAATAGTAAGAGACCTAAACATTGCCATGTGGCAATCATCTAATTTTGATGGTGTTTGGCCAAAACATTGTCATTTGAGTAAACTGATTCTAAATTCATATGTAGACTATATTAGTGCTGCATTTTTTTAAATTTTTTTCCCAGTTTAATCCATTTATCTTTGCCAACTAGAAACCCACTAGGAAATAATTTTGTAATATGTGAAGCTTATGAGTAAGAGAGCAGGATGGGGCTGAGAAGTCTGTGTAGGAGAAGAAAGCAAAAAGTATGTTCCTCTTTCCAAATCTGAGTAACTCAGAAAATTTTAATTTCCCTAACTTCTCCCAGAGCTTAGAGTCGTCCATCTCTCCTATCCCCAAACATCCCACCATCCAAAACCCCTCATTTTTTTTCTCCTACCTAAAAAATATTTTCTCTTTTTTGACAGCCTGACCCACACAGCTGCAGTAAATTACTTTACCCAGGTTGTCTAGGTTGCATCCAGAGGGACCTTGGGAGCTGCTGGTGGGCTTCCCCTTGCCCGTCCTTCTGGCATTGTTGAGCTTCGCTTTACTTGAAGCACATTTGCTATTCTTGGGTTTTTGCTCTTTTAAAATGTATGCATGTACAAGCCAGGGTAAAGTAATACCTAGTTAGGATAATTCAGGTAGCTCTAGTGAATAAATCTGACTGCTGTCTTGGAGGATGTTTTGCCAATTCTGTGCTGAATTCCATCCTACACTTTGTGGCTGTTGGCATGTGAGCCCGTAAGGAACAGGATGGAGTGCTATCATCAGATTTATAGCTGAAACTGAAAAGTACTTTAATGCATTTGACAACATATACTTAGCATATTATTTGCATTTGGGGCCACTATTAGCTAAGTTAGTTGCTTTAGTTTCAGGTATAGCTTCCTCAGACTGGGTGTTGGATAACACTGTAAATGCTCTGTTGTTGTGTATTCTGTGTCAGGTAAACTTTTTATTTTCCCTTCCAAATCATTGTTTCCACATCTTTGATTGCTAGTGTTAGATAGCCTTTAAAATTCTTTGGGGAGAGGGATTGATGAGTAGGTTTGGCAGACAGATAATGCATAGTTGGGGAAGGAAAATATCTTTAAAAAAATAATTAAAAAACCACAGCCACCAAGCTGTCTAAAATCATGAGAAATGGCCACCCTGTTGCTTCTCACTTAAATCAGAAACAAATAATAGTATAGCAGCCCAAAAATAAGCAACTTTGTACTGTACTATATATGGTCAAATAGCTGCTAGTTTGAAATGAGTGGCATAGCTACCAATTTTGTCAAAGTTATATAATGTACTGGGTGGCTTGTAAAACTACTTGTAACTAGCTACTTGACAAGTCTTTGAGCCAAAATGAAAAAAAAAATGTTCAAGATGGAATATTGGAATACATGAAGTCCTAAATTGAGTAACTTGCTTTGGAAACTTTAACATCTAAACCATGTCTGTTTTGTGAAAATAGCATTAAGTATAATTCTATTTCCCTATTGTAATATAGTTTAGCTTGTATTTGTTCAAATGCCAAGCTAGCAAATAGCATTCATAAAATAAAGCTGGATTTTATTCAGTTAACTTATTACTTTGGGAAAACTTACAGTTCAGAGTTTTAAAGAATTTTGACCTGAATAATTAAGCTGTCATATTTTTAGTGACACAAAGTAAAGCTTAATCTTGTTCTCCTATTTAATGTCTGTAAATTACAACAGCGAAATTTATTCTGACAGCTTCATGTGAGGAGGATTTCCCCCCCCCCCCCACCACCATATTTTACTATTAACAGTTTTCATACTTTAACATATCAGACACATATTATAGTCAAACTAAACGTTCCTTACTTCCCCCCTCCCACCACAACCATCAAACGAGCAGAAATTACCACTCGGTCCCCTCACCATTTTCCCTGAGCGTCTGCGCACTGAAGCAGTTCACATGGTAGAATGAGGTTTATGTATAAAGTCCAGAAAATAAATGAGCAGAAAACACAACTCCCTGAAGGTTGTCCTGGCTCTCCTGTGTTTTCTTGTGGTCACTGACAGCAGTCGTGTGACAGTCCCTCAAAATATCTTTTGGAATGGCCTCCAGCATCTCTAGGTCTGCTCCATGTTCTCATCACATCTGCTCAGCTGCTTGGACTTCCCGTGTGGTTTTTGTTCCAGGACTTTGCTTCTAGTGTAAATTTTGCTGCAGTCTTTTAGTCTTATTTGCCTTGCAGCTGCACTACAAAAAGGTCTCTTAAGTCTCCCATGGCTACCCTTGTGTTTGCCAGTGGCTTCCATGACCGGAGTATGGACCTAACTCTTAGCAGCAACAAAACAGAGAATTGCTGAGCAGTTTTTTCTCAGACCAGTAGGCTCTGGTGCTTGAGTTTTTCTGTTTTTCTCCTAGAATTCTTCTGAGACCATCTGGGTGGTGTGGGCTGTGCTGCTCAGGCATGCTGCCATGCCGACTTGTCATGTGGAAACCTGACCCTGCCCTTATCTTTAACTACTCACTCCTCTACACTCCTTCCTTGCTGTAGCCTCTTCTTACCCTGCTTTACTGCCACATCCAACCGGTTCTCCCCTCACCACTTCATATGGCGATGGAGAGCTGCTTTCCCTTTGCCAAGTTCACAAATTTTACAGAGGAGAGCAATTATTTAAGTTTTTTCCTCTAGCTAAAAGATTAAGTTTTGAAGTTAAGAGTACATCTCTTTACTCTTTTAGAAGTGGAGTATCTATTTAAATATTGATGATTTAGTCCTCTGGTCTTCCCTCTATTAAAACAACATAAAAAATGGAATATCAAATTCTACTGGAGAGTCATTGAAGAAATTATGGGCTTATTTGAAACAATAACAAAACTCAATTTGTACAAAAAAGATTTATCTTCAAGCAAATGTGTCCTGATTAGCTTAAGAAAGTAACCTCTCAGAAGAAAAATTGTTTGAGATTTTGGCAGGTTTTTTTATTTTGTCAGATAAGGTGTGTGAGTGTAATAGTGCTGGAGCAGAGATCTTGGTTATGTACATGCATTTATAGAGCTTTATGTATCCTGAAAAATACTTCCAAATTGTTTTGATGCCTGGGATGTGCTGTTTGTGTGGTCTACTTATATTTAACTGATGATACATTTATATTTTGAGTAGAGAACTGTCTTTGAGCAATCTTTTTGGTGAATATAACAACATTGATAGCTTTAATCACAGCAATAAAATCCTTCTCTCAATATATGACTGATAAATTTGCAACTTAGGGTTTATTAATAATGGCTATTGCTTGCTGAAACTGATAACACAACAAAACTGGTGCTTTAACTGAGAGTGACCAATATACACAAATGTTTAAACCAAGATAAATATTGAACTTAACTAAGAAAGGGGTATTTTTTTTTTTTCCCTGAGCAAGAAACGAAGAGTTTTAGAGCAATGAGGGAGGCTCAGTTGTACTTTTGGGAGTTGCTGGGCTAGTTATTTAAGCTGCAGAGGGAGCTGATCAAGAGCGGAGCTTAGTGAGCTTTCCCATGTTTGAGTTTTGCTTATGGCTAAGGTTTTACAGCATTATGATGGAAACACAAAGACCATACATTAGATCTTTGTAAAGAAAAATAACTCCCCAGGTTATGGTTTCAAGTCTATTTAAGAAATTACTCGAAAAATGTGTGCTCTGGATTTATTTTGCCCTCAGAACTCTCACTCTTTAATATTAAACTTTATTTTTTTTTGCTGGTAGTTGCTGCCGCTAGATTTTCTCATGACCTGTTTGTTACTTTATTTCTGTATCCAGCAAGTGCTCTTCTGAAGCCATGCTCATGGCTATCTCTCAAGGCTGGTGGGAAGGTATAGAGCATGATACTGCTGTGGGCTGACCCCCAGTGCTGTCTGGTCTCCTGACTGGTTTGAAAACCTTGGTTCAGCATTTCAGTCCATCAGCTGCAACTGAAGCATGAAGGAGGAGGATGATCGTAACAGTTTAATCTAGGAAAGACAGATCATAAGATGAAGAAAGAGAAATTGGAAGAAGTAGTGATGTCTGTCCATTTATGACTGAGTGTATGTCTGCCATTAATTACTCACAATGGATTTTAAATAGATGTTGAGAAAGCAATGCTAATTGCTTTGTACCATGTGCATCTGCCTAAAAGACTGTGTATGTCCTTTGGGATGGAGATGTTTACGGTTACCTGCAAGCACAAAATTAGACTATCGCAGTACACGTGACTGTGATGAGTTTTTGAGATTCAAACTCCTGGAGAAAATAAAAGCTTGCTTACAAGAGGCAACATTTTATTGGGAGTGCCTGATCTGTCCATCTACTTTGAACCTGTTTATCTCCCGTTGGTATCATGGCCACTGTTACCAGTGAAGCCTGGGGCTTGCTGATGGGTGGTATTGCCTTCTTCCTCACTAGCTGCTAGAGGAGCTGGAGCTGCTGTGGGTCTGTCCCTGAACTCAACTCCCTGAGGGTTGGCTAGCAGGGAGGAGGACATGCAGAGAGGGTTTCAAGCTCTGTGCATCTGGCTTCCTCCCTTAGACATAATCACAGTCTCCAGGTGTAGCTGAATTAGCTGAGCCATAAATTAATGGGGGCTTGTCATATCACCTGCTGTTACAGCAAAGCTCATGATGCAGAGCACATGCTGCTTGAACCAGTAGTGTCATCTGAAAATGTCCTTACTCTTTCCAGAAATTGTTGTACAGCTTTTTAAGTATGAATAGTAAAAAATTGAGTTTTTTTCATCTAAATTAATATGGTGTTATGTACACTTTTGTTTTATTCAACCCATCTCCTGCTGAATAATTGAAGAATTCATTGAGGTTTGAAATTGGTCATCTTCCAAGTGTGCTGCCAGTATCTGAGGTGTTGGGAAATAGAAGAGGACACAGTTCCGAAATCATGAGATTGGGTGGTGTCTGACATTGTTCCTGTCAAAACAATTATTTCAACACTACTGGAATTTTATTCTTGCACAGCTGATAAAATGTTAAGAGACTTAATCTATTATGCTGGTATCTTTTGAAAATAAAAATAGAAATCTAGTATAGTGGGGCTAGTGCTACCAGGCTTTCTTCCAAGTTTCTAATGAGGAGATGAGAAGGTAACAAAGGAGCAGAAAGTGTCAAATGACCTGAATAACTTTTAAGTGAGCCTGAATATTTCTGATTTCTCTTAAGGTGAGGGAGGTTTTCAGGGATGGAAATGCTCTGTCTTTGGAGAGAAGCCAAGAAGCCCTCACAAGCTGACAAATGCAAGCCTTGTACTAGTTTTAGGATTAAATCTTAGAGCTATAGACTTCTCTCTCTTTCCATATGAAAGACCTGATGATGGACTTGAGAGTCTAGATCACCTGTTAATGTTCAGGTGCATTGGTGGACTGTTCACAGCAACTTTCTGTTCACAGCATGCACTTTCTGTAGAGAAACACCATTCATTGATAGTATAGAGCTTGTAGATTCAAGAATTCCTTGTTCTGGTCCAGTTTCTCATTCTTTCACACATGGTAATTGTAAGCTAAGATGGCATTTCCTGCTACTGTTCCTTCAACAACAACAACGATTATAAAAAAATCCAACACTTGCTACGTAGAATAGGTATAATCAAATTTTTCAGTGTGATGTGAGTATGGGATATAACCAATGCTAAGAAAACCACAATATTTGGGGTGACATGGAGAGTAGAATTTTTCTGTATAAGCATGAGTGTATCTTAAGGAAAAATTAAAATTAAGCAAACGGAGAGGTTTAACAGACTAGATTTATGGGGGATAATATTTTATCAGAAAGAAAACAGAGGAAAGGGAGAATCCTTGAGGGTAGCTGATAGAGGAAATATATGACATCTATGGATGATACCAGCTCTTACATCCCATTTTTAAAAATGTTAGAAACTCGGGGTTAAAATTATGGCTCTTTAGTGTTTAAAAATGTACTGAAATGATGGGATTTTTGTTTTTGCTCAGAATGTTTTAGAATGCTCTCTAGGATGGATGGGAAAAACATTTATTCCACTGAAAACTTGTTTTTCCTGAAGATGCTGAATTATTGTCAAAAAAACTTAGTGCTTATTAGTTGATACCTGGTTTTTAAAATGTGCTGCAATGAAGACTGGCCTTGAAAGAATATGATTTTTATTGCTGACTCTTCTCTTTATCTTTTGTGTCTCATTGGTTAGAGAGACCTTTCTAATCCTGGCATTAAGGTTTCTAATGGAGCATATCACAATTTGAAGTAATTGAGAACAACATTTAATCAATCTTGGAAACATTATTCATCTTTCCTCTTGCTTTTATTGTTATTTTGTACATTATAATTGTGTGATATTAATTTAATTTCAACAGTTCTCACACTAGTACCTTCTTTGAAAAATTTCAGGCTTGATTTTAATATTAAAAAGGTGTTATCTGAAATGATAGTAAATTATTTGCATACAAATGTGGATGTGGAAAAAATGGAGAGGTCTTTGAGAAGTTATGGAAGGGAAATTATGTATTAAAGTACAGGATTATTTTAAAGTTAGACCTGGTGTACCTGGATATTCACTACTGCTTATGTTGCTAATTAAATATATATATATCAGAGGAAAACAGTTGACCTGTGCTGCAATCTGTCCATCTTGTTTAATCTTCTGATTCAATACAACAGTGTTTAAGTTTTAGTATGAACCTGCAAAACATCAAAAAAAACTCATTTACTTGAGAAACTGGCTTTATGAGATTCCTGCTGAGGACAAAAGGAAAACCATGCTTGTTCTACATGCTTTCAGGATTTCTGGGCAAGTTTTATAAATGCAGTGAACCGAAAATAATCTGGTCATTGCTTATCCCAAAATAACAACAAAATTAACTATATGCAAAAATAGTATAAAGAATACCAAAGAGAGAGATTTTTACCCATGTGGAATGCATTGCAGAGCAAGAAGGTGACAATGAGGGCCAGGTATGATATGCTGGGGAAAAGACTATTTTCAGCAGAGCTGTGTAGGAATGACATTAACTGGACAGGAACGTGCATTTTAAATCCTGAGATTGGAAATTATTTATTACTCCTCAACAATTATATTTAAGAGAAGAATATAGATGGTGCAAGATCACACTCACCAAAATTTGTGTAATCTACAGAAAAGTCAAGAGGTACCTTAGAGTCCATCCTGTACTTACAAGTGCAAGACTTGAAAGTTTTTTCTTTATATATATGTGTGTGTATATATATTTATTTATTTAACAAAATGCCCAAGAAAGCTCTTGAGGGAAGTCCAACATAATCGTGTTACGTGATGGCTGCCCCTGCATTTAGGTTTGGGTTATGTGTGGGGAGGAGCCTTTTCTTTGCATTGTGTGGAACTGAGGTGATCTAAACTTCTATAGACTTATCTTTGAAGAAGTCTTGATAAACTGAAGTAATAACTTTTACTTACTTATGTATTTGTAGGATGATAGAAGGGCTGAAGGAATCAAAAGTATTTCAATTCTGCTACTATAATTTTTCTATAAATAGTGTTTTTAACAAAATGTTATTCCATACTGTAGAAAACTTAAAAATGTATGAGAGTTTTTATTTGGATCATGCTAAAATTTTCAAATGTTTCTGAAAAATAAATCTAGGGACGATAGATATAACATGCTAAGTGACGGATAATTAATTTTAAAATTATAATCCAAATAGCTGAAATAGAAATGCAGAATTACTTCACCACTTTAGTTTGTTTATTCAGTTACAGTTATAGGGCACTCGTTACAAAGGTATCTGGAATATATCTGCATTGTACTAATAAGGTTTATGGAAAATAGTTACTGAGGTCATGTGTTTAGCTTTCTATGTGAATTAATAAGTGGGGATGGAAAATGACAATATGTATGGTCTTATTTTACTACTAAAACCCTAGATGGCATGTCAAGTTTTTTTTTTGTTTGTTTTTGAGAAATATGTCAATTTCTAATATCTTAATTATGAAAGTCTACAGTGGGACTTAAAAAAGCTTTCTATCTATTTTTCCAGGTAAAAAAACCTCTTTATTTAGGATCTAACATCTAAATGCTTTGTATGAGGTTGGAAAAACACTCCTCTGTTTTAATGAATTTCATGAATGTTAATAAGCCAAACTGTGTCAAACAAGGTCTTGCCTCTTAAGTAATGTTTTCCTACTACTTCTCATTCTTTGAGACCATTATGTAGATCTTGTGATGTCACAGTAAGCTCCATGGCAACACAGACGTCACTAAGATGAAGTATAAGCAAAGCTGTATTTACTCAAACCATTTATTAATTATTTTTGTTAAAATAACAGTTAAAAAGTAGGTTAGGAAGAAAGCTTTCATCTCTGAATGTTTTCCAAGATAAAGTAATATGAGAACTTCTAATTTAAAAATACAACGGGAATATTTTTTTTCCCAGGTGAACATCTCTTCTGTCAGCTGCTCTGATGAGGTACCTGCCCTCTAGTTTTCTGTACTGGAGATGCTCTGTAGATGAACTGCTGCAACAAGTTAAATTTTGTTGTAGCCTCTACTTCTGTGTTCCCATTTTGTTTATATATCTTGAACTTCAGAGGAAAATCTCATAAACACATTTTTCTTACAGTATATATGAAAGAGTCATAAAGAACCCACAGTGGAATTCTAGTCTGAAAAGTAATCACGATTACCTGCTGCTATAAAGGCCTTGAGCATCTACCCTCATTAGCAGTAAATTTGCAAAACAATTTGTTATTCTTTGCAGCGTTTTTTTCAGAATGGGTTTTTAACCATTTTTTAGCTTTAGACTTAGGGTAACATTATAAAAAAGCTAAAGAGAATAGCAACAAATTGGAAACTTTACTTGGATTTTTGCTTTTTTTTTTTTTTTTCCAACATGAACTAGTTAAACTCCCTGCCATACTTGGTCTTGAAACTAGATAAAATTTTAAAATTAACCACACTTTTTAAAACAGTAGTCTGTACTAAAATCAAAACTGTGTGAACATCATAAGGCATATGTTTCAGGAGTTGACTGAATGAGGCTTGCTTCCAGAGAAAGCCCCAGAATCTAGCTAATTTCAAATTATCCATTGTGGTTTTTCAGGAACTTCTTTTGAAGTGCTTTCAGTAGTCAGCTATAAAGTGCCAGATTAATGCAACCTCTGATCTGGGCTGTATTTGCGTAAGAAATAAAGAAATCCTTATGAGTATTACGTAGATAAAGTACTGTAGTCTGTCATCTGTAAAGATGCTAACTAAATGGGCTCAAAATACCGAATAAGTTGACTGAAGCTTTAAGCTGGTGTTCAAATTAACTTTCACAGATTTTCAGCAGAAATTATTTAAAGCATTAATATACTTTAAATGTGCTTATTGTGTAATTTTAGTGTCCTTCACATGGACTGGTTAGCTGTCAGGCACTCTCTGCCTGGCTTGCTGGCTTCTTCCTGCCTCTTCACCCTCCTGCTGCAGCACCCGGGTTATCGTCCTTGACGCTCTGATTCCTCTTCCCCCACAGGCAGTGGACAATTTGAGTCCCAGGTCAATCAAGCAGCTGCAGTGATGTTTGAGGGTTTTGTTTTGGTTTTTTTTCTTCCTCTTGTGAAACACTCCCCAAGCCCCCAGCCTCAGTATAATTAAATGGCACGTACTTAGTTGTGATGTTGTGAGTCCCTTTCCTGACACATGAGCTGTTGTATCAGAGCCTGTAAACATCTAAGCTATCATGTGACACTGAATAAGTCTAATTATCCTTATCCATGGTTTTAGTGAGCTCAAGTCTCCAGGATTTGCAAACATTGACAGGTCTGCAAATGCCTCTTCAACTCCTATTGCAGTTGCCAGCATCTCATTTTTCCTTTCAACTCAAAACCGTCTCTGTAAAGCAGCTATTTGTCTTGCTGAAAAAAAGTGCTATAAATAGAATAACATTGTGAGAATTAAAGAAGTTAAAGGAAAAAAATATATTTTGATATGCACATAACCACCACTTTTTAATTAAAAATAATATTTAACACAAGTCAAAGAGCAGCCTGGGGATTCACTCAGACTCTTGCTTACTTTTTCTAAAAGGCAGGCACTAATTCAAATGAGAATCAAAGAAGTCAGCCTATATTATGCAATTCTATATATCAAATTAGCTGATAACGATCCTCTGTCTTTTAGTTGCCAAACCCCTTGCTTTCATAGTTTCCAGCCTGCAGCTTTAAGCGTGGGGAAACCCGCTGCTGCCTCCCCCCTTGGCCCTTCCCCAGCGGAGGGCTGTTTGTGTTTGAGCTGCTCTGCATGCATGAAGGCCTCTGTCTTTTTTTTTTTTTTTTCTTTTCTGAGGGGTCAGAAAATGGCCATGCCAAATTTCGTTTTCGTCAGAACACTTAAGTGTTCCCCCAGGGACAGCTTGTGCATCTATACGCACTTCTAAATTGGAACTTTTTTTCATCCCTGGCAAGGGCGAGTTGGGTGGAGGAACAGTCTGGGTTTCACAGCACGTTCAGGGGAAACCCAGCTAAACCTAGCTTGGTTAGAATAAGACATTAAGAGGAACTGATGTTTTTAATTCTGATCTGGACATACCAAAATGAAACGTGGTGTTTTTTAATAAAAAAAGACACAGGAGGAGGAACTTGACTGAATCCCTCACTATCTCCCTAAGTGGCAGACAGAAAAGAGTCCCCATTTTTTTTTCCCATCTAGACGTCTACTGGATACTGCTCTGTAATATTTCTTTCAGGAATTTGGTGTGACTGGCTTGCTTTAGAACTAAATCTAATACATTTTGATGTCATTACAAGTTAAAGGTTGATTATTCTATCAAGACTTGACTTCGGGATTTGCCAGCGACTTGACATTCTGCCTATGTTTCCTTTTGTATCATCAGGGAATAATTGCTGGAGTGATGGACAGAAGGGGCTGGCCATGGCTGAGGTCATGCTACTGGTATGAGGGAGCACCACCGTGTAGCATCAGCAACAATTGATCCTTCCAAAGGAACGGTGGCTCCTCTGTGCTCTGAGGGCAGGGGGAAGATGGGAAACAGCAGAGAACGTGAACATAAATAATGATGGGGTTAATAGCATTTGTGGAACGGGGTTTGTGGTGTTGCCCAAAAGCAAATTACGACTCTTTGGCTTACATAATTTCAAATTCTAAGTATGCTTAATGCAATACCTCTGTATTTCATTTTGGTAGTTTTCTGTGATTCTTCTGAATGAAGATGTCAACTGAAGCAATGTCATTTTCACAAGAAATGGTATTGGCTTTGCGTAACTTAAGATCTCTTTTTATCATTAATATGTTAAAAGCTTTAGAAACTAAACTATGTGTAGCCTCACGCTTACGGATTTTGTCAGGTGCAGTCCCAAAGAGAAAAGGATTGGTTACAGGAAAAGTGAGAGAAGGAAAATGTTTAATCTCCATGTATACTTAGATGCCGTGCACTGGCAAATATTGCACAGCGGTGCAATAAGCCCATTGTACATCCCATTTGAAAACTTGAGAACAAAGAAAGTTTTTGAATATCTGATTTCTAGAGTTTTGCCATAAGTCATTGCCATACTTAAGCATGATATTTCTACTTTTAATATATTGCAGATATTTTTTTTAGAAAGCAAAATTTATATGGAATTTATTTTCTGCATCAATGTACCATAGAATATCCTAAGAACTTGAGCGACAAGAAGATGTGTTACTTGTGTTTTTCCTTGTGTTGGAACATGGCTGAATGGAGTATGCTTTCTGACTTAGAGGAAATCCCAATTAAATACACTTTATTCTAAACCAGCAGCTTCATTCCAAATATTGTATTTACAAATGCATAAAACTGTAACAGTATTTTGCACTTTAAAAATGTGCTGAAGAATGTGCACCACACAGATGACTATACTTTACGGAACTTTCTTTGTGAGGCTTGGATGTGGTTTTACTAAGGCTTGTAAGTCATACATGAATTAATTATTACTTTTAGCTAATGCAAGGTGGCGAATATCAATAGAAATAAAGGTTAAGTTTATGTTATAGGCGAAATCCTACATTTTTGTATAGCATTTTCACTGGTAGTTGTTACCAGTGAAATTGGGTTTTCTGAAAGTGATCTGTGATCTTTAAGATGAAGGAAGAAAAGGGATTCCCACTGAAAAACCTTTTCTTGGAGTTCCTCATCAGTGGAGTTTTCTTCAGATTCCACATCGCTTTTGATGAATGCGTTTACATTCCACTGCTGAGAAATAACGTTCCATTTGGGAGCTGGGCTGATGTGAAAACAGGAATGTGGAGGCCCCGGGCGAGGGGACAGGGCTGAATGCTGATAGGGAAACATTCCCTCTTCAGTAGCTGCTGCCTTTCCTGCGAGCTTTGAAAAGAGCATGTGTGTGTGAGTACAAGCATGTCTGGGCACCTGGGGAAATGGATGGGTCACGTCTGGAGAAAAAGACTCTGTCCTCCAGTGTCATGATGATAATAGAAAGGATAGAACGAGCCACCTTCAATACCTGGAAGTTTTTGGCTGTCTCTGTGCATAAGTGCTTTTAGAAATTAATGTGTTGCTTGTATCCTTAGGTGTTCCAGTTAATGGAGGTACTTTGTTGTTTTGGTTTATTTGCAAATCTAATACATTTGAAGGGGAAGAAATGTAGACAGTGGTCTTAAATTTTATTTTTCATGTTGCTGTTTGTTAGCCACTGCACTAATTGTATTTTTATAATTGTAAAGGGTTTTTTTTAATGAAGTCTGAAAGTATAAACTTGGGAAACATGGAAGCCTTCAGCTTCCACTTAAAACTTATCTTCTAGTAGTAAGGTACACTTTGGGAGAAGAGAACTGTCATCTACAGTCAGTGTAAACTCAATTTTAGAATGCATTAGAATGGAAATGAAGTTGTAAATTATTATATGGATTACAATACCTGCTTTTAATACACGCAGTGATAAATTTATTATTTTTTTTAAGTACTAATTAATTCATTTGGAAATAATGCTATTGAATAGTCAAGGGGGAAATAAAACTTTTTTTGCCAATTGCTTCGGGGAATAGTATAGTTAGAGAGCAGTCAGTTGGGGAGAATATTTAACTGTGTAAGAGTTATTTATTTTTTTTTTATCCACTTTCAAAATTGCTACTGTAAATTTGATTCCTGCAAATAAAATTGTTTTGTCTATCTTTGGGATTTTTAAAAGTAGATTTGTATTCATATCAGGAATTCAGTAGGTTTAAGGGAACTAAAAGTAACTGTTATAGAAAAAGACCACCAGAAGTGAAAATGCCTCTAGGACAGGTACTGAGGAGAGCACCTGTGAAGTTTAATACTCAGGGAACCTCAAGTCAGAGTTTATGTGGTAGCAGGAAAATAAGTGTTGGAAAATCTGCTGCAAAACAAGGTTCTCTGGGGAATGTAGCTGCGGCAGCAGTATCCTAACCAGGCAGCCTTCTGGCTATCTAAATTACTGTTATAACCTCCATATCCCATATCGACAGCCACCATTGCAAAGAGAACTTCAAACTGCCTGAGCTTCCTTTGGTGAAATTCTCTCATGCACATCACTGATTTACAGAAAATAGTTGTAAAACTGGGATTCTCTCAGGTGCATCACTGGCTTAATAGTTGCTATTTTTAGGAGTTGAAATTAATAAGGCTTAGGTAGGAGAGAAGATCTTTATGTAATAAGACAGTTTTGATTGAAATTATTAAGGAATAATATGATACGACCAAATGTGAAGTGCACATTATGTAAAATTCTCTACTGAGTTTTAAACAAAAAAATGTGGTGTAACCTTAAGCTCCCTAGTGAAGTCATGTATCCACAGCTTATTTCACACTGCAGTAAGGGAAGGAATAAACTCAATCCCTGGTCTATATTGAAATTGGCTAATAGAGGCTTTCTACATTTTACTTTAGCTAGCCAGCGCTCACGTAGCTGTGATAAATCTGGGTGGTCAAACTCACTTTCTAGGGTAAGGCTGCTCTAGCATCAAATTTGATGTGTCTAACAGAAATTATGAAAATAGAGCTGGTGTTATGAAGCTAATCTGTCAACCCTTCCATTGAAACTTCATTTGCTGCTGTTGTTTCTCTGTGATACCTAGGATCACTCAAGCCAGCTTGTGTGCCAGCTTGTGGCCCTGTGTGTGAAGCTCTTCTGGTATTTTATAAAGGGCTTTACAGCTTGGGCTTTTTGATCAGCTCAGTAAACAGCCTGTATTATGTGTTCGTTATTTGCTTGTTTTTACTGCTTACCAATATTTTAAGTACCTTATTTTCCACTAAATCAAGCTTGTTTGGTGGCTTTATTTGCCTAGTAGCTCATTACTGCAGCTGGGGATTTCGGGTGAAGAGTGTCACTGAAGTCCTTTTTTGTCAGTCTTTGCTTTTTTGTGAAGCTCTGAGAGATTAATTCTGATAAGGCTTCCTGACTTTCATATCACTCTTCTGAATTGAAACAGTGGGATTGGTGCCACCCTAAGATCCCTGTTGTTTCTCTAAATTATGTGTCAAACAGGTATTTGTGTGTATGTAGGTATCAAAGTTCTGCAACAGATAGTATGCAATGCTGTGGTGGATGTTCTACCACAGTCAGAGTTGGACACTTCTGAAGTATCCAGACATAGTGGACAGTGAGAAGAGAGCTTTCTAATTTTCACTGATTATGTGAATTCCTCAGTAATGATGAGTTTTCAGCAGCACATTGGAAGTTGGGAGATATGGCTGGCATGGTATATCTGAGAACAGAACTGCAACACTTGAAAGGTCGTTTAACTTTCTTCTGCCTTGATTTAGTTGTCTTCTTGCCTACAATACTTCGCAAAGATTACAAAGTTTGTTTGCAGCCTGAAGTGCCTTGTGATCTTTGGTGAAAGATAATACATATGTGTGATGCTCAGTCTTCTCTGATAAATTTTGTGCTGTCACAGTAATCTGAGCGGTGCAGCAATGACGTGGCTATTTGCTGCAAGAACCAGTGTTGTCACCAGGACAGAAATCAAGAATTTTCTTTATAGTAATTCAATGCATGCCTTCTGTCTTAATATGTTGACTACCATTCCTTTGCATTGAAGGGTAAAATGCAAATAAGTTATTCAAGAATAGAAAAGCACATCCAAGATGTGCAATTTTTTCTTTTTACTGTGTTTGCTAAAGATTGAAACTTTTGGCTGTCAGCAGTGATTAGCAACAGACAAGTTTAAAGTTGATACTGTGAGACAGCATAGAGGAAGAAAAAATGGTGGAGAGGAGAAGTTGATATTCATTTTCTGTTGAAAGTAGTGTTTGCTATGAGACTAGAAAATGGGCTGGCAAAAGTAATACAGCAATAGTGTATTCTAGACCAAAACCAATGGTTACAAAGAGGGGACAAGGATCTGCAAGAGGAAAGGGAATATTTCTGCATTTCAATTAGAGTATCAAATAAGTTGACATCCTAATTGTCATTTTGTCATAGTTGTTTTTCAATCAGTGAGTTGATTTACTTTCTCCTTTCTCTCCCCTCCTTTCCTTTTTTTAAGGAAAAACTGTTTGTATGGATCAGGTTAATGACCAAGAAAATAAGTTTGTCACTTTTACAACCATCTAATGAATCAAGATAATGACTTAATTTTCTGGTATCTTTAAGAGTAGTTGAAATTGTATAAAATTCAAGATGTCATGATAGAGTAAAGTACCCTGTGTTTTGTTGCTGGACTATAGGAGGAAGCATGTATTTGCCTCCAGGAAAATACTCATTTTGTCGAGACACTTCTTTATTGAATGTTTCTTTTCAAGAGGCTTAGTATTCTGGAAAATTTTTTCTATTGTAGAAGTCCCATGTACCATTAAATGCGATTATTATTTTGATGAATAAGCTCAGCTGGCATTTCTTTTCAATATCCGACTGCGTTCTTTTTGAGCTATAACGTGCTGTTGTCAAGAGATTAGCCTTTGGGGTAGCAAGTTAAATTGTTCGTTTCTACTGATCGCCAGGCTGGACAGGAGAATAGATATAAACTGGCTAGATATAGGGCTCTGAATGGTATATGAACTTCTTCAGTTTGCTTGTTAGGAAATAAAGCTTAAAAAAGCTACTTTTCAGAAACATTGTAAGCTTAAGCATGTCACTGTGACTGTGCATTACAGGGTTGGTTAAAATTCAGATTTTTGCAATTTTATTGAGTCTGGTTTGTTTTTCATAAACTTATTTAATAGCTGTTACCCTGTGAGCTTCATATAGGAAGGTTTCCCATGCCTGTTGCACAGGTGAAGAAAGGGAAAAAGGCTAAATAGTTGCATTGGCTCTTGGCAAATTGTGGGGCAGGTTTGTTATGGCAGGCTCCATGAGGGCTTCTGAAGTTCCACCCATTTTATTATCCATGCTGCATTTCTGCAACAGGAAAGCTCTGGCATTGACCTGGCAGGCTTAAATATGAACTACCCAGAGGGGGAAGCCACACGCCCCAGAAGCGAACTTTAACTGGTTGTCTTTTCTTCCACTCTGTTGGTTCATGATTAAGGATTTAACCAGAAAGGTCTTGTATTTCACTGAATTATGTACTGGTTCTCTGCACTCCACCTTTACTGCTGCGTTTTGAGGATTCTTTGCAGTTAAGCCTGCAGACACATTCATTTAATACGGGCAGAGCACTTCAGAAACTGAAATTAAAGTAGCTCTCTATTTTATCCCACAGGAAGCAAAATAGTATCATACTTAATTATTGCAGTAAGGTGGGAATGTGTCATGAAAGGCAGAACAACCTTTTGTCTTCATCTGTCCAATTTGGGAATACTCTCATGTTCAGCATCCTTATTTTAATTATTTAAGTAAAAAAAGAGTTAATTGAACTTGATCAGCCTTTTCATTCTTTCCTTGGTGTGCTAGTTAGCTTTCTTTATAGAAATGCAGATAGCTTGAGTAACTTAATACTGTAATGTCAGAAGATACTAGATGAAACTCTGTAATGTAGTTCAGAATTAACCATACATCTGCAGTAGACAGCACTTGATTGACACTTGTTTTAGTGTTAATAGAATTTTTTAGGAAATACTTTTTGTTTTTGTAAAAACAAAATACACAGTGCTTGGTGTCCTTGGGTATCAGTTACTTGTCAAAGGACATATGCATGAAACTTGCATTGTACAGAGGTATGTACATTTTTTCCATGCGTTACAATATCTGGAGTAGAAGTAAATATGCTTATGGATTGTGTTGTAGCTCTGATTTTTGTTCTGACTGAATTTTTTGTATGTTCTTCAGTTTTGGCAAGCGTTCTGCAGGAAGCTTCAGGCGTGGCTGTGAATGCATTGTTTTAGAGCCATCCGAAATGATTGTGGTAAGCATATTTTCATTCAGTTGATTTCAAATTTTACAGGCCAACTTTGGTAACATTTCAACTTCCAATAAGACTTGAAGAGTTTTCTATTTTGCACGTGATCTTCTCATAAATCTAAGATGTCATATATAACTTTCTTGCTATTCTTTGCACACCTACTTGCATTGTTTGAATGATAAAGGCGTCTTTTATATTGTTACATTTACTTTTGCAAATTTCACATAAAACTAAAGTTTTCTTGTTCTAGCAGAATAGTGGAACTGTTTATGGTGGTTGTGTTTTTGTTTGTTTTTTTAAAGCTGCTTTATTACAGGTACGCATAGATGCTTTAAAGTATTAGTTTCAGGTTAACCATAGTAATTAATGTTTGATTGAATTAAATTTATTCTCAGCTGTCTGAGGTTTTAAGAAGCAGTTTAAACATTTTGAATTTCTGCTGACTTTTCTGGGTGAAGGTTATTTTGTTAGCAGTATCTGCTGTAGTCCAGTGGCAAAACAGTATTGTCTCTGAGGGTTCACAGGCTCCAAAGTTTTTAATTGCCACCTCAGGGTGCATTATCTGAACAAATGCAAATCAACAGGCTAAATTTCTTTTTTTTTTTTTTTCTATCACTGATACAGCGATCATTTGGTAGGCATGACAATTATCTAAGCCATATAGACATGATAGTTCAAATATAGGCTGTGGCACTAAACGCTTCTTTCTGTAAAAGTGACAATTTCTGTAAAGCTTTCAGAAACTCAGGAAATTGTGGTATAGCTTTGGAGTTGTAGAAGAGATTAGGTTACTTGTTTAAAGTTGATTGGCAAAAGAAATAGCTTTTAAACTTTATGCAAATGCAGGCATGCTTTTGTGGGTTTTAAGCTCTTTGTGATGTCACTGTAAACAGATAAAGATGATTGCATAATGGGGGCTTTTTCTGTCGAATGTTTGATATATCTCCCTCTTCCAATTCCAATTAAGAAAATCATCTTATCAAGCTAATACAATATAGTAGAAGAAACAGAAGGCATAAGTGAAAAATGTCAGTTGCTTTTTGGCTATCGCAAACTAAAGCTCTCTGTAACTTCACTTTCTAAAGGAGCAGCTCCTCAATAGGAGCCCCTGTGTTGGTCCCCAGATTTGTCAGGCTGGTTTGTGTAACTCATGACCACAAGTTTGGGATATAGTTTGTCACAGATTTGTTCTCTAGAGGTGTACAATTTTGGTGGTGGTATCTGTGTGGATGTCTGTTTGTCTCATGCATGCTTTGATAGGTTAAAAGGAAGAGTGATATAAAGATAGGCATAGGGAAATGGGATGGCTAAACAAGAGTCCAGAAGCAATCTAGACTGATGGATAATGTTGGGTCATGGGCGGTACTCCCATGTGAGTCATCTTAGTCCAAAAAGCCCAACCTCTGGTGTTTTGGGAAAGTTGAGATTGAGCATTTCAATCTAGCCTTTCAAAGGAATAATTATACCTTGACTAGAAAGAATGCCACCTCTAGAGGTTGTCAGGCACAGTAACTTTCCGTCTCGGGGCTGGATGGGGTCACTCTGCAGGGAGGAGAAGCAGGAGAGGCGTAGGGTGTGAGTGGGACTGTGTCAGATCTGCAGTAGATCACCTCAGTGGGGAGGAGCCCTTACCAGCTCTTCCTGGTGAACCAGGGGCTGTGTGTATCCCCTTAAGTTAGTACAGAGAATGTTGGTTTTAGTGACATGAGCTGACTAGTATGTGACACTTCTGACACCGACATGCTGCAAATTCTTAGAAGTATTTTGTCTAATATTTCTTTTTCCCTGTTGAAAAATAGGGAGGAAACTTGCAAGGTGCTCTATAAGCTCTTCTCTACACCTTCAGAAATAGTGTTTATCCCTGGGGGTGAAATTGGAGGAGTTCTGAATCCCCATATATAGCCAATGCTATATATGAGAGGTATTTAGTTTTGTTGGGTGGGAGTGGTGTTTTTTTGGTGTTGTTTTTTGTTGTGGTTTTTTTTTTCTCATTTGCCTGTTAGTCTGGTGTAAGGTTTCTATGAATAGGCTGAACACAGAAGAGATGTTGATTTTCAGTCAAGTTACTATAAAAAGATTGTTCTCTTTCAGGAAAACCAGAATTCCTAGTTCAAATTTTTGCACTGCAGTGTACTGTTGTGTAATAATTTAGGACTTTTACTTTGAAGACCATGAAACTGAGAAGACTCATTTTATATTAGGGTATACCTAATAGGTTTGGTTTTTTTTCTCTCTCTGCTGTTGTTTTGAATTGATTTGTTTTTATGTAAATCCAGTTTATTAGAAGTCCATCTTTTATGTCCTTAAAATGTTTGAGGTAAACAATAAAATCACTGCTGCCCATTGAAGAGTGAAGCCTTTGCCATAGATTGGTTAGGGAAGATCCCAAGTGACAAATAGATGTAAGCAGGAAAACTACCAAAGTGCTCTCTCATAACCATTTTCTTTTTGTAATGTATTGAGCGGTGAAGTGTTTGTATTTGTACAAGAGTAAGAAGGGGGAGAGGAAGGGAGCATTTTCCTTCTGTCATTTAGAAAAGTAGTCATATTCAGTGATGGTGTTCATACCAGCATTGAATTTTTTTGTTTTTTAGTAGGGGCTTCACTCTTAGTGCTAAAGATACAGGAAATTCAAAGCAATCTGCTGGTTTTTGAAAATAGGGTTTTATTTCTTGGGGGAAATTACACTCTCTTGCATCTATTATAGGTTGATTACATGGATGAAAATGAAGAGTATTTTCAGCGTCAAGCTTCTCATAGGCAGTCTCGAAGAAGATTTAGGAAAATCAACCAAAAAGGGGAGCGACAAACAATTATTGATACTGTTGACCCTTATCCCGTGGGGAAGCCACCTCTACCTAGAGGCTACCATACGGTAAGCTATGTCTGTATTTGTGGTTCATAAAAACATTAGGAGGAAAATTACCAGGAGGGCTGGAAATAAAACAATCAAAATGGTTAAACTTGCTGTGTGCTTCTGTGTTGAAGTGTGCTCCTTTAGGGTGGTTTCCCCTTAAAATACTGTGAATTTGGCTCCATCAGTGCATGAACATGTGTGCAGTTTGCATCTGAGTTCAGAGTTGAAAGCACATGTCATATGACCATGAATGCATTATTTCTTAGTGTTCTAGTCATTATTTCAAAATTGTGAAAGAAACTGTGTTCTCATTTCCTTTTGATATCAAGTTCCAGTACAAATAGTGTACAGTGTTAAAAGTTCGGATAGTGAAGTGCTCTTTCACATGTATGATAACAGTCGTTGCCTGAAAAGGACTGTGCTGCATTACAGTAGGTCAAATTCTTGGAGTAGTCTGTCATTTCTTTTTGGTATCCAGAACTTGAATGTCAAATTAATCTTTACTGGTATCTGCCTCAAGCTCTTTATACTTGGGTTTCAGTAAGCTACATAGTCTGCCCATCATCAGGGGGATTGTTTGGTCATTTTACTGGGTTTCTTACATATTGAAAGTTACCAGACTTTCTCATGAGATGGAAATAAACTAATAATTAAAACTTATTTTATGTGGTTTTTAAATTGAGAAAAGCTCTACTATCTAATGTTTGGTTGATATCGATTTCAACTGTAAGCAAAATGCTGGAAAAGCTGTTTGTCTTCGACTTTCTTTTATTTGTTTAAAATAAATCTGTTAGAACCATAAAAGCATGGGTATAAGTAACTTTGTGCATATTTAATCTCATTGAGTTCATTGGGCTGAATTTTGCATGATGTTAGCCACGTGCATAAAAATTTGCAGAATTATAGCTTTAGTGTTTTTAAAATACTGTCTTTGATTCAATGGAGTTGTAGGTTTTTTCCGTTTTTCCTTCTTTATCCTTATTCCTTGACTTGTTTGCCAGTTCCCTGTATATTCAATGTGTGTCTGTAAGTGTGTAGATGTTTGATTGCATCTGTTAATTATACAGGCTTTTCCTCATGAGTTGAATAACTACGTTTTATGCCAACAATTTGTTTTTGTTTATACAACGGCTTTTAATGGTTTAATTTTCAGAGCAGTTTTAATTGCCTCAAATTTAATATGGATCGAGCCAGTTCACTTGGTTTGAAGATGAAACATTTTACTATTCTCTTTTTGAAAAAAATAAATGTGTTATTGTACTTCGTAGTGATTACAGTAAGAATTACTTGAGTTCGTATTATTTAGAAGAGTATGTTGTAGAAAACATTTTGAGTGTGATTTTTACCTAGCTCTAGAAGGGCAATATTTAGATTACACATAGTGCCATTTGCATTCGTAGGTCCTTGCCTGTTGTATAAATTTCGCTTTAGATATGCCTGATGAGTTTTTGTGAGCTTAACTAGTACTAAGAGCAAAAGCCCATTGTGTGCCATTCTGTTGTGAGAGTTCATAATGATTTTGTGTATGTGTTGGGAAATTCATTGCAAGCAAGATTTCATATTGAGTTGGAAGAGATTGCCAAATAAACTGTAAAATTTGCAATAATTGCAGTCAAATGTTGCTTTAAAAAGTGTAATATGATGCATACTTTTTAATTCTTTTTCAAAGCAAATAGAGTCAAATAAACTCAAGTGACTTTTACAATGGTAGTGAAGACTCTTCATGCTGGCCCATTTCCTCCTATTTTTACAGTATTTGGTGATCTTGTATACATTGTTCTTCCATTCACTTCTACTACCAGTATTATTTCTATTGCTTTAACCATACATGTTAAAGGCTGCATTGTCTTTTCTCCCTTCCTACCTTATGTCCCTTGACCTAATTTTTTTGGTCCTAATTTCTTGAAAAATTGACTGGAGAAAGCAGGCTTTTTTGAAATGCATAGGAATTCAAAGCGTATTATAGCATGTATCTTGTGGGCTTGTTGCCCATCCATTCTTTGGTCAGCACCTGTGAGGGTCACATCTTTGGTTTTACTTCTTAATTTTGGAAAAATAAAGGCAGAAACATTAAAAATACTGCAGATGTTCAGATAGTGAAGTAAATAATCTGTTAAAGTCAAATTGGAAAAAGATAAATATAATGCATTGTTTTCAAGTTTTCTTTTCCCCGTGGTTGTGTTCTTCTGGTTTAGGTGTTAGGTACATGAGATTCAAAATAAGAAAGTTGCTTTGATAGTATCCTCAAAATCTTCCTAAAAATCTGCAATTTTCTTTTATTTTGTTTTGTTTTACCCTAAATCTGTAGTTACCATGTAGAATGACTTTTTTTTTTTTTGTTGTGTTGATAAATTATTAATGCTTTATTTGCAGTGATCTCTAAATGCTTTTCTTCAGAAAGTTCACGCAGTATTTTCTGAAGAAAGTTTTCTATATCTTTGGGAAAATCTAGAATGAAAGGTAGAGCTTAGATGAAGATGCATGGCTGTGCTTTTCAATAATTAAAAATTAAATGCAGTGCTGTCGGTTGTGGCATGGCTTTCTGCAATAGAGTCAACTTGTAAGGGATGGTGGGCCTCCATTAACATAATTTTAACATTATCTTCATAGTGGTGGAATTTACTATGGCATGTCTGATAATGTTCATCTTTTCCTTTCCTCCTATATGGCATTCATTTCATTTTGGCTCACAGGAATGCACTAAACCTCAGGTATTGTAACTTACTGTGTATGGTCCACTAACAATTTACTTGCGGGTTTGCAGTGTGTTATCAGTGTGTTACTGATTCAATGTTATGACTAAAATTGCCTGCTAACCTTTGCTTTGATACTTGCGCAATCTCGCTATGACATAAAAATACTAATGTCAATGTGGAAGTTGGTGACAGCATAATGTCTCTTGCCTATCTTGATTGACCTTTCTTCCTTGCTTTGGTATCCTGTGTTTTAGAGAAAATAGAGAACCATAAGCAAAGGTGTATTTATAAATTATTTAGCGTTTGACAGATGATTTACTCAAGTGTCTCTTCCATGACATGGAGGA
The DNA here is from genome assembly GCA_004320125.1 of Scolopax mira. NCBI lineage: Eukaryota > Metazoa > Chordata > Aves > Charadriiformes > Scolopacidae > Scolopax > Scolopax mira. Next base: position 36,887 of record BJBW01004670.1, on the reverse strand, counting down.
CTTAATCTTTGATTTTGATTTAAGAAAATAGGCCCTTGTTGCTATTTAGTACCTGTATGTCAGTAGAACAGGGAAATGGAATGTGAGAAAATGAGCACCAAAAAAGAAACAAAATTTTTTGTTGGCTGAAAACTTGCAACAGTGCTTTTTGCTTGTCTTCTGTTCTGATGATGTGTACTAATTCAGTAGAAGCTGGATTTTTTAGATTCTTATCAAAGTATGTGTAAATGGACATTATTTGAAGCATAGGCTTACCAAGCTAAGGAGAATTGTGTGCTTGAGCCACTCAAGTCTCTTGGAAGGATACCAAACATAATACAGAAGTTTTGCCTGACATTGGGTCTCAAATGCAGGCAAAGTAATCTGAATATCTGAGTGGAGTCTTTTAAACTTAAGGTTTTTTTGTAATTGCATTTGTCATTGCCAAAGTGAGTAAATACTGAGTGTTCACCAAATGCAACATTTGATAGAATGTGTCTTGTCAAACTGATAAATGTCCCCACTAGTATACTTGAGAAATCTCTTGTGACAGAGCTGAAAACAAATTAAAATTTTATTTTTTTTTTAGCTTCAAAAGTCTTCCTTTCCTCAGATATTGCTTCGGTTCATTCTTCTGGTATTTTATCAGGAAATATTTTATTTTAAAAAGTTACTTCCATGTCACATTGTTCAATCCATTTTTTTTTATTTGAAAGACTGAGAGGGTTAAAATTTCAATATGGTTCTGGTATCATGGGCAAGTGACTACTGTCCTCTAATGCCCTCTTTCTTCAATACGTATGGTATGTTTCTTCTAGGTACCCAGTTTCTTATCTTCAGATCATTTTTTCACTGGAATGATCCTGAGTAACCTGTGGTTATTAAAAATATTACATCCAAGAGTGATAATGTACTTCACAAATTATGACAGGAATTTGAAATACTTTTAGTGTTTTGATAACTTACCTTAATGCTTGAAGCACCATTTGAAGTAAAATCTAATGTTGAATATCATACTTAGGCATGTTACTTTTGGAACAAGTATTGTTGATTTGTAGGGTGAGGAAAATAGAAACATCATAATGTATGGAAATAAAATGAATGTGTTTTATCATACTGATAAAATGGCATGTGTTTTGCCTCCATTTGTAGTTTGGTAAAATGGATCTGTTCTTTTTCAGGGTAGAAGAAAGAAGCTTGATAAGTTTAGGTTAAGCTGTTCTTACTGGAATCTGGAAAACCTTGTTCAGATTTTTTTGACATAAATTTTTTGTTTATGCTTCTAATATATCAGAAACTAGATTAGTGTTAACATCTCCTTACTTAATAGTGGAAATTACATTTTAACTTCTGAATGTGGATCTTCTTTCTGTGTGTGTCTATACTTAAGGCTACTTAATGTTTTCAGTGAAGAGCCCTTGTTTTGAGCGACTTGGCTGAAAGTATAGACCCTGTCTCCTAAGACCTACAAGGCTTTTCTTCTAGTTTTGGGATGATTTTTTTTTTTTTTTTTTTTAATTTGAATATAGAATAGTCACCTATGGAGTGAATTTAAAAAGACTAGACTTTCTTGTGATACCTTACTGCCAATAAACTTTGTAGCTGCTTCAGTGCATCCATAAAGAATTAGTTATGCCTTTCTGAGTGTTGCTGAACTGATTATTGTGTATACAATGTATGACATATTTAGCATAAATTAAAAGTTCATAAAGGAAAAATAACTTTGTCCAAAATAAGATGCTCTTCTTTAGTGGCATTGAGGTTATGAGTAGTAATTTATAATCCATATCGCCTGTGCCTTAGACTTGGTATATAAATGAAGATGTGTTTTTTTTCTAGTCTGTACCTTAGCCTTTGCTTTGCTAAAGGCAAAATAGCAAAGCTTACTGAGGGATATTTAGAGAGATGCAGGTAGGCCTGTAAATAAAACACTGAAGGACCTGTGAGTAGCCCTGAATAGAAAATATAGTGGTTTTTTTACTCTGTGAAAATCTGTCCAGATTTGAATTAGTTAATGGGTTTGTGAAAATTGCCGCTAGTGCATCCTCAGTTAGGCTTTTTTAACCAGCAATCCCTGCAAAAGATTTTTCTGCATTTAGTAGCCTTTCTTGTCCCCTTCAACTTGAGATTCACGTGAGGTGACAATCTGTTTATGCGGTGTTGTAAGGAAAAGAGCATTGGGCATGGAGCCATCAATGTTAGAAGCAGGCAACGCTTCTATCCTCACACGCTGTGCTATGGAGCCAGGCGTCCAGATGTGTGAAGGGCAGACAGGTCCTGGATCCAGGATCCCATTCTGGATCCTATTTGAAGGAGGTGACTGAACATTTGAATGAGAAGAGGCCTGGAAATGAAACCATGTCTAATGTCATTGAATTATAGAATCATCTGGGCCAGAAGGGACCTTCAAAGATCATCTAGTCCAACCCCCCTGCAGTCACAGGGACACCCCCAACTAGACCAGGTTGCCCAGGGCCTCGTCGAGCCTCGCCTTGAATGTCTCCAGGGAAGGGGCCTC
>BJBW01004670.1:0-34335 GCA_004320125.1 Scolopax mira | reverse complement strand
CTTCTCCAGTTTAAACCCATTAGCCCTTGTTCTGTCATTTCCAGTCTTTGTAAACAGACTGTCTCCAGCCTTCCTGTAGGCCCCCCTCAGGTACTGGAAGGCTGTCACCAAATCGAGTCTCATCTGCAATCACGACTCCCTGAAAAAATAAGTATGAGGGGTTTCTTCCTGGATTTTTTTTTATATTATTTTTTAAAAAGTATTACAACCTGGTCACTTAGTAGTAAATCGGAGAAACCTTGCTTCCTGCCCCCATCTTCTCTTATTACCAATAGTGCAAAAGCATTAGCAAGGTAGCCTTATTTTCCTGATACTGTTTGTATTCACACTGTCTGATGAGAGTCTAAAATTCCTGAATTGAAAATTTATGTTCAGATTATTATGTCTTATGAAAAAAATTTTGTCTTTTCCTTTGTCTGCAAAATTACATTTCAAAAGTCAACAAAGCTGTTGTATGTTGCATTTCTACATTTAGGAATAATTTAAAAAAATATAAATTTTTTCTGCCTGAACTTGATCAACAGGCTAGCTTTCCTTTATTCAGTGTGTGTGGCTCCTGAAGCAACATGAAATTTTACAAGATGACAAGCAGTGTTTTCTTGTGGCTAATATAGTAGATGAGAATTCAAAAATGCTGATTATATTTTAGGACTTTGTTACAGAGGTCCAGTATAATTTGGGATGGGACTTAGCACAATAATCAGCACAATACAGTTGCTTCTCTGCATGTGTGTTTATGCTTATGTTGTAAATTAGACATTACTGGATGTCTTTCATGGACCATTACAAAAGATCTTGAAATACCTCATATATGCTTCTTTAACGGAATACTGACAAATCTTTAAAGCCTGTAAATATCTTCATCTTTTAATGTACCTGATGATTTTTAGTATTATCTAGCACCTTCATTCTAATACAAGTTCACCTAATAAAGTAAAAAGCAAACCACAGAATCAATTGTGAGTATTCACATTAAAAAGCTTGCTTTTAGGAAGAAATAACCACATCTGAACTAACTTACCAAGTCTAGGAAAATGATCTGCTAGGGCAGTGAATGAGGAAGTGTGGACACTCTGAAAGCTTGATGTTATACAAAGGTATAAAGCATATGGTGAGGCTTGGGAAAAATTTTTTTTCAACATCCTTGACCTTGAAGTGCTGAGCAAGTCTAATTAGAAGGAAAAAAAAAAGCACAGAAAAACTACTGGAGTTCTTAGGCACACTTGGTCAACAAAAATATTTGGGGAAGCAGGATGTTTGAGGGTTTTGTCTTTAGAGATGCATATGAATTGTGGCACTTGAACCTATTCAAATTGATTCAATTTTTGAACTTGGTGCTAGCTTAGGTTTCCCCCAGACCGAGGAAAAACGTGAAGAGCAAGGAGAGGGGAAGCTGAGAAGGTCCTGTTAAGTGCTGTGTGAAAAATGAAAGCAAAAGATTGTCTCACTTAATGAGCCCAATTGAATTTTTATTTCTGTCCTTAGTTATGAAACTAATTCATTTAAGTAATATAACCACAGAAATGGTATTCAAACTGTAGTTGTACACACACATAAATTTACAGTGTATTGCCGATGGGAAGTGGTGTGGTATGTGAGGGTATTTTAATCACATATTTGCATGTGTGATTAAACACGTTTGCATGTTTGTTTGCATAAAAAAATTTGTCTCTAGCGATACCAGATTCAATTTAAAATAGTTTATTTACTATTTCTACTGTTTATATTTAAAATAAAACAGACTGTAGTGATTATTCCATTAGTAAAAGAAAGGGGCTAGCTCAACATTATCAAGTGCAAGTGTCCTTTTACTAACAAAGATATGTTATTTTTTTTTCATTTACAAAATTTAGTGTTCAATTTCAAAAGCAGCTGGTTTATAATGCACTCATGATTTGGATTGAGATTGATGCATACATCATGCTAGGAGTTAATACAAAATACTAAGTAGATATACATAGTCTGTATATATAATATTTGAACACATGCAATAATGGTAATTCCTGAAGTATGTGTCTGTATGACATATGCAGGTGTATTTTGAAGAGAGACGCAAAAAAGTTTGTGGGGCAATTTCATCTGAAATATGAAATTCCTGAGATGATTTGGGCAGTTCCTGTTAACCATTTTTTGTATAGAAGTTGGATTTTTCTTTATAGGAACATCCAGTGGTAATGTTTTAATGACAGTATGTAATTCCCAATCCTATATTCTGTGTTTGTCACAAAACACAGTCTTTTAAAGTCACACAGCTTCTTTCCTTACTCCGTGATGTAAGGGATTACTACTGTTTAAAGTTATCTAGTATGTTATGTATTATTGTCAATATATGAGAAATGCTCTGTTTTTATTTTGTGTAGCACCCGAAGCAAAACAAAATTGTTAGTTCATCATCTTTTTAGTAATGTCTACTGGCAAGCTAATGCAAAATTAATGACATGCAGCGTGTTATTTACTCAACTTGCAGCTTCTGACAGAGGATGTCTATTTTTATATATTACATCATCCCTGCTGCAGAACTCGGCTATCCATTGGGATTTGCTGTTCTTCCATTCTCTTTGGAAGGGCTCACATTGATGTAATAATTGGATTTGTAATTGTGATTAGATTTGGAAATTCAAAGAGAAGCATTGAGGATGTGCAGTATTTTCTGGAACTGAAGTGTCAGTAATATTATTGAGTTTCTTTTCTTTAAGATACATTGCTGACTCTAGGTCCTGTTTCCAGCTTGTAGACTTGCCGGTGCTTTATGGCCACATGTGTGTGAAGCTGTGGTTAACAATAGCATAGATTTTTCAGAGTAGTGTGAGTGTTTCTGCAGTTACTGACTTGTGATGTGCCCTTTTATATTATATAAAATATTGGTTTCCTGATGTGTAGGGTGTAAAACTAAATGTGAGGTTTCTCATCAAAGCAGACAGTTGTTCATGCAGCAGAAAAATGAATTTTTCATAACTCTTTTCTGATCAATGTATACAACTCTGACCAATGTATAATGTAACTAAACACAAATATTGAATTTCTACCACTTAAACTTGATTAGAACTGAGGAAAAAAAAATAAACAACAAACACATACATGTGTTCTTGAATATTTAAAAATAAAATATCCTCATTAGTGTGAGGTTGTTCATTTTGAAACAAGTTTGCATACATATAGGGAAAAAGGATGTGCATATATATTATATTTGTAGAATACCACAACAGATTCTTTCAACACTGGCATCTCTATACAGATGAGCATCATGAGTGATAGTTCTAATGTGGACATTTGCTCACTAAAGCATGGAAAGAAGCTGTCAGTTTATTTTTTCCCAAGCATCTGAACCATGGTTACGTGAGCTGTGCTTGACACAGCGACTTAAAGATACAATGATTAGTGTTTGGTGTCAGTCTTTCCACACAAAGGTTTTGTTTCTTCTGTTTCTGAGTACTTTTAATGGTGCTTTTGTATTTGATTAAAATATTAATTAAAATGACCATTTTGATGAGTGAATTTCAAAGCTCTAAAAAAATTTATAAAAATAGTAGTTTAAATATCCTTTATTTAAGCAAGTAAGGAAATATGTAGAGAATTGGAAGATGGAGTGTTTTAAGGTGGCCAGTAGCATCCTGGGTTTTATTAGAAATAGCGTGGCCAGAAGGACTAGGGAAGTGATTGTCCCCCTGTACTCGAGACTGGTGAGGTCCCACCTCAAATACTGTGTTCAGTTTTGGACCCTTCACTACAAGAAAGACATTGAGGTGCTGGAGCATGTCTAGAGAAGGGCAACGAAGCTGGTGAGGGGTCTGGAGAACAAGTTTTATGAGGAGCATCTGAGGGAACTGGGGTTGTTTAGCCTGGAGAAAAGGAGGCTGAGGGGACCAATAAGGCTGAGACCTTATTGGTCTCTGCAACTGCCTGAAAGAAGGGTGTTGCAAAGTGGGGGTCGGTCCCTTCTCCCAGGTAGGGAGGTAACAGGACAGGAGGAAGCGGCCTCAAGTTGTACCAGGGGAGGTTTAGATTGGGTATTAGGAAAACGTCTTCACCCAAATCATTGTCAAGTTTTGGAATGGGTTGCCCAGGGAAGTGTTGAGTCACCATCCCTTGGAGGTATTTGAAAGACAAGTAGATGTGGTGCTGAGGGACATGTTTAAGTGGTGGACTTGGCAGTGCTAGGTTAATAGCTGGACTTGATGATCTTAAAGGTCTTTTCCAACTTAAATGATTCTATGATTCTAAGTCCAAAAGATGAGTTATTTCACTTTGTTTTGGATTTGCAAATACTTTTCTCTAGGATAACTAGCATATGATATTTTGTCACTGTTCTTGCAAAGGAAGGAAGGAAGAAGGAAAGGAAGAAAAAAAAGAGCTAGACTTTCTATTTTCTGTTTCTAGTTTCTTCTATTTTTAAATATTGATGTTATAGTCGTGCCTTAAAGGCTCCACCAAAGACTGGAACCTGTTCCAACACATTTAAGTGTGATACTTCCATAACGAGTTTTGGTGCGTGAGTATCAAAGGAGTCTGAGACAAGGAAAGAAGAAATTAGAGGCACTGCAAGAATTTAGTAGTAAAACAAGAACCGTAATCTGCAGCTCCTGGCTTCTAGTCTGGTGTAATGATCTTAAACAGTAATTTGTGAAAGTAAGCTCAAATGATGATAGTAAATTAGAAGACAATTGTGTATATTTAGTTTAACATAGCTTGGATTTTCATATGCTTGAAGCTTTGTGCTACTTGTAACTTTTGCTATGTAGAAATAATGCTGTAATTCCTATTTGTGAATTATTTCAGATGGTTGTTTTTGGGTTTGGTTTTGCCTTTTTTTTTTTTTAACAGAAGTGGTGAAAAAGCAAGAAAGAATCTGTGAAACAATGTTTCAGAGTCAGAGATTGAAAACTTGCCTTAGGAGTAAAGGAATTGACAAAGGTCTCAGGATAGATCTTTGAGGTTGTCCATCATGATGGTTAAGCGATGGTGGATTTCTTGGGGTGGAAAAGAGGAAAGTTCTTTTGTTTTTTTAAAAGCTGTGTTTGGTCGAAGTGAAGGAAATACAGTTGTTAAAAAGGTAATTGCACATTCAACGTAATTCTGTTGCTAGAAAGAGTTCTGCCAAGTGTCAGTGCTGTAGTTCACGCTTGCATCTTCCAGTAGGTGACAGTTCAGTTCAGGAGAGCTAACAACTCCTTAGCAAAGCAAGGTAGTTTCCTTGAATTTACCACTAGGTTTGGAAATTGTTTCTTGCTCTTTCACCACCCTGTTAACATGCTTATGTAGCCATACTCAGGGCACTGTGGTGTTCTTAGATGCAAGGTTGAGGTTCCGTAGGCACTTTTTAATTTCTGGTATTTGCGCATTTCTGATGGAAAGAATTTTCTTTTTGTATTTTTTTTTGTTATTTCATGTAAAGTCTAGTCAAAGTGCTAGTACATAGCACATATGTTTTATGAGTAACGAGTATGGGGAGCTGGGTTTTACTTTTCAGGGGTTAGCCTTAATTATATTTGAATTTTCAGATAGTAAAGTTTTGATATGCACCTGGAACAGCTGGCAGGTGTTATGTGTACTGTTGATTGGCTGGCATAAGAACTACACAGATTGTGCTCTCACTCTGTTTTCTGTTAGTTGTATATGTGTGTGTCTGTGCAAGTGCTAAAATGTGAAATGTTTTACCTTTTCTTCCTTTCACTTTGCTAAATTATATTCTCTATATTACTCTTCAGTGTTGTAATTTGGTGAGTGCAAAGGCCTGCAGTTAACTTGTTTTAAAGTCTGCAACTGATCCACGGGGAGCAAAAGATCATCTTAAAAATAAGCGTACTAACAAGTCTTCTGATAGTAATCTTGGAATACAAAACAATATAGGATTAAATTATTAGGGCTATTCAATCTGGTATGTGCACTTCTACCTCATTTTATTTAGCACTTCTATACCTAGGTAACTGATCTTGAAGTCGCAAGGGAAAAATGCAGTGTTAAATTTGCAAAATGGGACATCCATCACTTGATAGTAGTTGGCTCCCTGTTTTGCTTGATAGGGGAAGAGGAGAGGAAAGGGGTATTCCTTAGAATTTTATATTAAAGTCACTTTATATGAAGGATGTAATGTTTTGATTTTTTTCAGATCTAAAACCAATTTGGCTCATTTGCTTGATAATTATTTTAAAAGTAAGGGACAACTGAAGCTTGTTACTGATAAAAGCCAAAGGTCTGGATAAATGATTTCTGTTGTTACTGGTGCCAGGGCACAAAGCTCTCAGGATGCATTAGTGCATGGTGCATTACACAAGGGAGGATATGCAGGGGCATGAGGAGAGAGTTCTCCAAAAAGAAAATGATCTTATGCTGATAAGCTGTTTTTAGTATTGATTTTAATTGGGAACCCCTGGAGCAGGCTCTTTGGAGAGTCTCCCTGGATAAGACTGTGGCTGGAGGCAAATCCAAAAGCTATTTCCTTCCAACAGACAATTGAAGTGAATGAAAATTCACTTTAAAGCGACCTACCCTTTCAAAGTTAAACATCCTCAAAACATCAGAGATAAGTAGCTAGTTACCTCAAGAGATGTCCAAAATAAACATTCAAGAAGATGGATAGAAAGGACTCAACATCACATACACTAGTAAAAATGATACACAATTTCTACCATCATTTGGGGGATCTGGTAACCTAATGTCAGACTAGAGGTTTTCTGTCAGTCTTGTTTGTGTCTGCACCTGGAACACAGTGATGAGAGTTTGAGTCTCTCTTAAAGCTCTTCTGAGTAAAGTTCAAGAAAAACTATTAGAAAGCATAATGTATTTGCTTAAAACAAAAAATATTCCCCCTCCACTGCTGCCAATATCTCCCAATGAATAAACAAACAACAAAAACCAACAGACTACCAGCTAGCATTTAGAGAAGATTGGAAAAACCTGGGGTATGTTCGGTTTTAATCCATTAATATTTTATATTGAAACATTAAGCAATTTTTCTTCTGCCTTGGGTGGTCTCAGACTCGTTCACTTCTGTGCCTGAAGAATCATCCTTGTGATTCAAACATGGCAGCATAATTCAGGTAACAGGATTCAATGGGGCTGGTATAAAAATAAGTCTAGGATTTGGGCAAAAGTCCCTGAGCATTACTCTTACCTTTAGCATTTTAGCAGCAGTAGGATACACATGAAAGAGGTATGGACTTATCCAACTTCCATAAAGTTTTTCTGCATTATTATGCAATGAAGAACATGAAATTTTGGGGGTGTGTCAAATAAGTGAAGAACTCTTGTCCTTGGATTCCTGCTGTGAAATTGGTATGGACACAATGATATGTGGGGTTCTGTGGCTGTTTTCTTGTTTGTTTTTCTTCCAAGACAGTCAAGTGATTTGTGTCTCTGTAGTGAACCCAGTCCCCAGCAGGCATGAGTGGCAAGGATCTGGTAAACAGGCTCTGATAGTGCTATATGCCCAACATCATCATTCTTGACCTTAAGGGTGTTTGCTTTCTTGCTTTCATACCTTTTTTTTTTTTTCACATTTTGAAAGCAGAAAGCACATTCTCGTGTTCTCTGATTTAATTAACACGTTATCTTAAACTCTTGTACTTATACCAAAGTGAGAAAGTTTTATGAACTTTCTAGCCTTAACAGACTGCATTTTTTTTTACTCGAGTACTGAAACTGTTAAGTAAATTAAACTAATTGTGACCATTCTGCCAATTCAAGTAATTAATATCTTGAATTTGCATGTCTAATTTTTAACATTTAATAATAATTATTGTAAATACTTGTAAAACCATGTTATATACACTAAACTTTAGCTTGTGTAAGTAATAACCCCTTGCTTTATGTAAAAAAACCACAGGTAAATCAGTTAAACATTACAAAAAGTGACTTCACAGATATACATACTAAATATTATTTTGATCTTGCAAGTAAAATTTAATTAGTAAGACCTTATAAGTGTTGCAGGATTATTATTATTATTATTATTATTATTAGTTGTTGTTGTTGTTGTTGTTGTTGTTGTTAAAAGTATGGTTAGATTTAAAGCATAAATAAATATGGTGTCCAGAGAAAATTCTGTGTGCTCTGTACCGTGGTGAGGCTTTGCTCAAGTCAGTTTTGTAAGCTAAAGTAGATGCTCTGGAAATGGGACATCTTGTCACATTTGGGATGATTATCCATCAGTTATAGGTTTTCTTCATGTCTGTTCTAACAATTGTCACTAGAGAGTTCAAGTAAGCGAATTCAATAGCAAGTATTTTAAATGAATACTATAACTTGCTTCCATTTTAAGAGGGATGCCATGCAGACAGAAAGTTTGCTGTACTGAAAACAGGGCTGTGCACAGAAGGTGACAAACGAGTCTGCCATCAAAGGGAAGATTGGCCGTCTATGGCACATCCACCCAGCTGAGGCACCAGCCTGACTGCTCGGGGTTTGTCATTATTTTAAAGATCTGGATTATAGGTTCATCTGCAGCAGCATCTCAACAGAAGGGCATTTGTTCAAGTGGTCTGTAACATGAGTAAATGTTTTAGCAAAATAACACGGATTGCCCTGTTGTAACTCTTGCTTTGATGTTGGGGTGGTGAACATTGTTATAGTGATTTTAATACCACAGCTTTATGAATTAAAAAAAAATAAATTGATTTGATAAGTACTATTACTTTTGGCTGGAGTGGTATTTTGGTCATAGCAACTCACCTTGGAGAATATATTTGGTAATTTTCCCTTATTCAACAGAGTTCTATTTAAAGTTCTCAGAGCTCTCAAGAAAGTGCAAACAGGACAGGTGTGCCTGGACCATTCCATGTCTGTGTTTTGCTGATAAACAGGAACTCGCTTGCATGAAATTGGGTCATATGGCCAGAGATTTAAATTTACGGGCAGTAAATTTGTATAAACACATTACAATAAGGCATTCATATTGTACGGGACATTTAAGTATATTGTAGCTTTTGCACTGAATTATTGTTCCAGGGTTTTAGTGGTTTCAGTTGGTATTTTTAAATCTGATGGGAGCATCAGATTGTTATTTAGCAATCTCTCTCCTAAGGCTAGTGGGAAAGGAGAGAGCATCAGCTTGATAAAATTTGGAAGCATGCTCCTGGGAACTGACCAGTTTTGTGTCCAATAGCCCTGAGCTTAACATCAAGTTTTAAACCTTCATTTCTTTCCAAGTGAGGAAGGCAGGGCAAAGCAAAGGTACCTCTGCCTTATTTTCATTGAAATTGTCTACTCCATTTTTGCACTCTGCAGTGTAGCTCTCTATATTCTGCCCACACAAGTGTGTAATATCCATGTAATAGCCCCTTCACTGTGAATGTTTTTGGGGCATACATAATGAGTGTGGTTTTTTGCCTTATTCCTTGTTCTTTTTTTTTCTATTTCTTTGACTCCCTCCCTTTCTCCCAGTTTCTAGCTACTAGAGTTGTGAAGTGGCACTAAATTTGGTGACCTTATTTTGTTCTGTTGTCTTTTGCCTAAGATTTTGAACATGAAGGAAATGATGCTTTATATTGTGTTGAAAGGGAAGGGGAAAATGTCCTGCTAACTTCTGGTTTTGAGGTACTTGAAGAAAAGAATGGTTTCTGTCTATGTAATCTGCATAAAATTTTAAGCACTCATGCAAATGGTTGCGTGCTAAGGTGACTGCTTGAAATTGAAGATTTGAGGTAATCTGTTGTTGCAGCATTTGTCATTAACCTAAAAAGCTTTAATACTCCAAGCATTGTTGACAGTGTTTAGGAGAATAATATCTGTATGAGATTACATTCTAGAATGTAAAACAGCTGAAAGGCATTACAGTCAGATGCTGCTGAGGTCTGTACCAGTTTCTACCTAAATTCAGAACCACTGGTTATGAATCCTGTGGATAGTCCAATGATGTCCTAATGTTTGTAGTTACTTTTGAAAGGATATTTTAAACATTCTTTTCTGTAACTCAGAGAGAGATGCCAGCTTTCTCATAAATACAACATTTTGAAAGCAGCTGGGGATACCCTGTCATGTCCAATTATTGCACATCAGGTTTATTAACATCTCAGTTTAATTGCCTAAAAGCATTGGCAAAAATGTTTTGCTCTTTTGAAACTTTAATCCAAAGCAGGGAGTTCTTACATGGGTGTGGAGATAGACATGAACACATGAAAGTTGCAGTTAAATTTTCTTCAAGCTATTCATGCTTGCTTAGGATAGAAACTTTCCATGACATATTAATCACAGAATCACCTAGGTTGGAAGGGACCTTTTAAGATCATCTAGTCCAATTGTTCTAGGCCAACAATCCATATTGTTCTGGTGTTTCACACTGATTTAAATTCCATTCATTCTTCACTGAAACTTATAATGATTCACTGAACTTCTGCTTTATTTTTTTTGATAAAATGTAATTTATATGTAATTATTTTCTGAACTGATAATGGACAGTATATATGGCTACACTGCACCACAGTACCTGGAAAGCGGTGGCAGTTGAGGAGGAAGGAATAGGGAAGTGGAATCAACCATTTATTTCTTGGAATTGTTTTGACTTGCAAATTGCCCGAGAGTGGTGTTTTCTTTACCTAATTGCATAAATACCACTTTCCACCTTTTGAATGTAAAGAGGCTTCTTTCTGTTTTGGAAATCACCAAACCTAGGCTAGATTTTAGCTGGAAATACCAACTGATGCAGAGTAAAATGTGTGTTGATAGGTCTGTATGTAATGAAGTTCAGAAAGTGGTGTGCTCCCTTGCTACACTGGGGTGACATTGCTTTCTTGGCAGAATTTAATTTTTTCCTGACACGAGCGTAAAACCCCACATTCCAATTCTGCTTGTGGTGTTAACCACAAAGCCACCAAATCAGACTCAAGAGGGTTGTAATTGCTTTGTCAACAAGTAATATTTTTAAATTTTGTACTAGAGAGGGTTTGTCTGAGCTTCCTAGAATGACTAATTTCCGTTATTTCTGGTCAGCACTTCTTCAGAAAATTGATTGCGCTCGGCATTAGGCTGTTTTACAAAGCTTAACATAATTTAACATTTTAAAATCATCTGTTAGTTGCACTGGCTCATTACAAAGAACTTTTGAAATTATGAGCTAATTTTTGTAATTCAGTCATTTAAAGAATAACTTCTCTTTTAGCATATACTACAAGACCAAGGGCACAAGTATCATTAAACTCTAATAAATGTAAATATATTCAATTTAAAATGTGCTCTATGTGAAATAGTGTCCTTAGAATAACCGCAGAAAAAATAGACCAGATATTTCAGGATATTTTCTTGCTTTACTAGAATTCATTCTGACTAATTTTTATAGTCTCATTTACTAGTAGTCATCATCAGTACCAAGAGAAATCACTGTGTAACAAACTGAACTAATTATCAGTGGACATGTTATTTTGGTGGAAGGCAGCTGCCGGTTTTATGACATAGTATTTTGTAGTATTCATTTTTTATTGTGTGTTTTTGACTGTGTAACAACTGTTAAGGGGTTTGGTTTTTTCCCTATTGTTCTTGTCAAGAAAAAAAAATAAGGAAAAGAAAAAAAAAAAAAAGACTTTGAAGTTACTTTAAGCACAGATGGTCTCTGATTTTAAAGAATGTGTTGTAAATGTGTTATAGAGAACTGTACTAAGGTTGAAGCCTAGTGGAAGAGTGGCATGTTGCTGTTTGCCCTGACGTGGTCTCCCCTGTGTCAAGTGGAGTGGAATTTTTGCACTCGAGATGTGCATCGCATAGGTCTGACAAGTAGTTTATGGCTTAAGCGTGTTCCCTGTTGTGTTTTATCTCCTCTGCAGTATGATGTTGGTGGTATAACATGGGAAGGGGTATAGTGTAAATGGGAGTGACGGGGGAAATTTCCGAGTTCAAGATATAATTACAGTCAGAAAGGAGAATTACAAGAGCCATATGTATATCAATCTCTTCCAGATCTCATGCCCCCTTTTGTTTTTAGTGGGATTTGTGTATTTGGTGTGCAAGGAGAATCAGGAGCTATATTCAGAAAGACTTCAAATGGCATGTTACAGGGTTCTGGATGTTTACCTGCCACAGCCCCTGGGTATCTGTGGCCTGTGCAGTGGTGAGGCTGCTGAAAATCTGAGAGAGCTCATCAAGTGCACTGTTTATAAATACTTGATAACAATGTTTACAGCTCTGCAGCAGCACTCTTTTGGGTGGGGGAAAAAGGGAGGTGATGTCAACCCCTCTGCTTTATCCTCATCTTCATGAAAAGTCGTGTTCAGTTCAGGATTTGGTGAGGTAAACCTGGGTCCTTATTCCCACCCTGACTCCAGTGATATTCTTAGGAGCCAGCAGCCAACGGATCCCTCCCCTCAGGGGCTGCCCCGATCTTCAGAGGCTGATACCAGACACAGGCAAGAGCTTGCTGTTTTATCTGCATTGTCCATCTCTACCTTAATGAGTGAAATGGTTAAGTATCCGAGGGGGCGAGCCTCCAGGAATGTGTCTTCCATTTGACTTGAATATTTCGATGGATAAAGGGAGAGGGAGGGAGAGGAGAGAGCGAGAGAAACCCACTTACATCACTGGAACTGCATTGAGTGTGTGCCTGTGTGCAGGTTAAGAGACAGACTACAGTGTCTTTGCTTTCTGCAGGAAGCAGCAATGCCGTTTGTATCCTAAGAGGAATTTTTTATTTAGAAAAGGAAGCATTCTTTCTACCCAGGAAATGGCTTTCCTTGTGCGTTGCTATGCCAACTGCCTGCAGCCATGGTCTTCCAAAGTAAGCACAATAACGTAATTATATTGGCGTATTGCATTCAGACTCATGATTCTCTGGGTTTTTGTGTGTGTGTGTGTGTGTAACTGTGTTGTATTTCTGTTGCTGACTCTTTGGGCGGTAGACATGCTCATCTTGATTGCGAGGAACAGGCATCATAAAATTAAATGTCCATCAATGTCATGCTGTTAAGATTAATTGTGCAAACTTGGTTAGCTGAGTGGAACAGAGATCACTGGTCACTACTGTCAGCATCATTAGCAGCCAGGGGAGGAGGTCCCTATCCACGGGCTCTGCCCTGATTTTGGGGGAGTGGAGGGTAGTGGTGGAGCGGGGGGGAGGCTGCGTGTGTGAATGTGTGTGATTGCAAATGAAACAGGAGTATTAACAATGCTTGGCTGAATGCTGGAGGCTGGTTCCTGCACCCTGACTAATATAATACTGTATTAAGGCTTTTTTTGAGGGAGTCTCTGTGCAGTCAGCCATTTTAGCTTTTTTCCTCCTTTTTCTTTTCTTCCCATTTCTCAGGCTTGGGGAATGGTTTTGTTCCCTTGGATGAATGCTGGCTATGTAGGGTTGTATCAGGCTCTCTACGTCCTGACATGCTTAGACTTTCAGTGTTACAAAAATGGAGCCTAACGCTGTTGTTTGGATTGCCGCTCTGTACTACAAGTGCGAGGGGGGGTTTGAGCTTACCAGTAGTGACACTTTTAGCTCCAGCTTCCAGCTTGCTTCTGCCCCCCCTCCCCTTCCTTTTTAATGTAACGCTGTAGAGAGTGACTTGCCATCCATAAGAAATTGGTACATGATGTGTAAATTCAGTTCAGCTTACGTTTCTTCATTATGAAACCACTTGCAATCCCAGCTAACCATGGAGTTATGGGCCAGCAGGAGAAGCACTCAGTAAGTATTGCAAATTCTGTTTGTTCTATCAATAACCTGTCACGGGCAAACTGCATGGGGATTGAAACTGCTTGTCGTCCTGCTCGTGGGCTTTCCTGCTTGTGAATTTAATAGTGGGTTTCGAGGGAAAGCTGTACCTGTGGGGGCGTGAGTCAGTGGCTGCATTTAGATTGGTTTTAGCTTAGAAAATGCAACTCTCTAGGTTCTTTTTGAATGTTAGAAATTTACTGAAAAATGCTGACCTGTGTTGGGTAAGAAGCCATGATCATTCACTTAAAATCACTATGCATTTGTTAAAACTTTAAAGAAATATTCAAGCTGTATAACAAGTGATATAATTGTAGGGGATGATAAGAATAGATTTATTCTGTCTAGTGCATGGTACTAAGGTGCTGTTGCCTTGTAGAATGGCGTTTAACATCTGTGATACACTTATGCTGAAAATGCAGAAACTGTTAATAAAACATGGAATGAACAAAAGGCGTTAAGTACTGATGCTTTCTAATTGATCCCATGAGTCAGCTACACCTTTGTCATGCTTTAATCCCATAGGCTGCCTGTGTTTATTGTTTGGGAAAAATGCATTCATAAGCAGAAGAGCAAACATTATTTAACAAGGCCTCAGGTGTTTTAGAATTTAGGGTTATGTGAAATAAGATTCTAGTATTATAGATTCTTATCTCTCAGTTAACATGTTTAGATCTTCATGCTAGATTTTGTGTGGCTCAATGTAATTTTCAATCTGACAATTTGTTTCTTGGAAAGATATTTATATAAATATGTTCTGTGCATACTATACGCTGTGTGTTAGAATGTGTATGGGAACATGTACAGTGTGTTCAGCATGTACAGCTAAGAATTGTCTATTTTGGGAAGATGTGATAGCAGGAACTTTTTAAAGGAGGAACATTTTCTTCAGGAATTCGGTTTTGATTGTGTAGAAATATGGAAACTAATCTAGAAACATTTCAGAATACTTCTAGTGGCTTTTCCTTTGGCGTGTAGCAGACATAACACATTTTCTTGTTGTAGACTGTTTTGTTCCTTTCCCTTCTTCTTAATTACATACAAAGTATAAAGGAGCTCATGTTACCCAATCATTTGGTGTTCATGAAATATTTAGAACTTAATCTAAAAAAGAAAAATCTCCTTTCTTCCTGAAACTCAAGTACTGAAGAAGCTGAAAAAAGAATAGGATACCTTGAATTTGCAAATAGGAATAAAATCAGAAAGCTTTTTCTACTCTCTGAAGAATGTTGATGAAAAGTTCTAGATTGATTATGGTAACCCACAAAGTTTAACTGATATAAAATAATTGTTTATAGATAAAGGAAAAAAATTACTTAGCATTTTAGAGACTCTGCATTACAAGCTCTGTCACATTTCAGTTGTATTAATTTGAGTTAATTAAATCACACAGATAAATTTTACTCTCTGGACCAGAATGTATGAATAGTAAAAGGGAAAAGCTTAAGATACTGCTTTACCAGAAAATTAGTTTACCTTAATGCTTGTAAGAGAAGGGACATACTTTGACATATAGCTGACACACAGTTGCAGATTTTGCATGAATACAAGACATAGTTTAGAGTTTATATAGAAGTTTAAAATTAAACTGTTAGGACACAATGTAGCTCAGCAAAAAAAAAAAAAAACCAAAACACTTTGGCAATGAAACTTTCCATGCTTGGGTTTCCAGGTAGAGGTTATTTTGCTTGGAAAATTGGACCTGATGTGAATTCTTGGTAGAGAGGGAAGGCAAGATTGGAGATTATGGGTATATAGACTTTATCTTGCTTTGCCTAAAAGGAAAACTTACTGAATTAATAATTTTTGGTGATGACTGATTTTCATATTAGTATGTTCCCAGAATCTAAATATTTTATTCTTAGCTGACTTGATTTTATTTCAAGTAAGAGAGCCTTAATTACTTCTGTGACATTCCTGCCTACAGTCTCACAGCTTGATTTGCTGGGACAATCTGGGATTGAATGCAAAAAATCTCCTGTGCCAGATTTCACAAAAAAATCTGTGAATTAATTTTAGTTAATTCTGTTAAATTTTAATTTCATGCTAGTTTAGTTGGGGAATGAGTGATATGGGTTAAATCTACTGCCGTGTGGAAATGGTATGCAAAGTGACCATTAAGTTCATTGTGGTAAGAATGGAGGGAGGAAAAGTAAAGAATTGTTTCCTAGACTACTTAATATAAGAAATAAAATCAGCCACGTCAGTCATGTGTCTTGGTCCTACGTGCCTCCTCACATTTTCTAAATTGGAAGAGTTTGCAGCAGTACTGTGGATACCTATCTGAAGGTGTTGTTGCTCTGTGGGTGATGTTCCTTGATATACAGCTATTGTCATCTGCTGAACAGGGACTAAAAGTGAAAAAATAGCATTGTTGAAAAAGTAGTTCTGCCTAATTATTGTATGTAAAGTGCTTAACATAATTTCATCAGTAGTTTTGTTCTATTTGCCTGTGTCCTGGCTGATTTTAAGAGTCCTCTTGACCAGCTTTGTAGTGCTGTCATTATAATTTTCCTAGTCTTAAATGTTAGGAGGAGAAGCAATATTTCCAAAATGGATGGAAATCTGATCCCAATTATCTCTATTTTCAAGTGTCTCTTGAAAAGTTCCACATGTTGCATTGTATACCTGTTTTTTTTTTTAATGTGGAAAAATCACAGAAAAGTTGAGCCTATGAGAGTTCCCACAGTAGACTTGGGCTTTCCAAAATGTTATCTTTCTGTCTCATTTCTCCTTTTCCCTTGTATGTGTTGTATGTGTTCCCTTATATGTGTTGTTTATAGGACTTCACTCAATGTTATTTGAAAAAATGAAAAAATTATCAGGTATAAATGTTCTTAAAAATGTGACTTGAGAATCCTAGTTCTTTCACAACTACGTAATGACTTGCATTATGAATTGCAGGGGACATTGGAGTGACTTATGGACAACCTGTAAGAAATGATAAGTTACATTTTTACTTTGGATATTACTGAAATAAAGTCTACTAATAAAGGATATATTTCACTGCCAGCCCAGTGACTCTCCTTTAGTCATCATGTAGCTACTGAAGTCTTTTTGATGTGCTTGACCTGTCTTGAATTGCTGAAAAATATTGAAAGAAAGAAGTCAAATCTTTGTGAGTTAAAATATAGGAAGAACAAGCCAAAGATTTGTGGCCCTGTGCTGGGGCGCCCCTCACTCCCAGGAATGAAAAGGAAATGAGTGGTATTTTGAGGAAGAGTCTTGACTGGTAATTGTTCAAATATGGCTATTTTAGCTTGGTTAGTAAGGGTGTTGGCTGACATAATTTTCTGGAAGAGATCTTCAGTATTGTTTTATAACTCAAACAATACATGTAACCTGGGATAGTTGTTTGTCCTTTGAGTGAGCGTCATCCAGTGCTAATAAGACATGGATGGGAAAGAGAGATGTGTTGATGTGATCAGTGGCTACTCTTTGGTTGTGATTGTGGTCATCTTAGTGAATTACACTGCACTGGGATTTGATAAAGAATTTTTTCTGTTGTTGATAAGCACCTTTATTGCTTATTGCTACCAGATTTCTGTTTTGGCCCCTGCTGATTGCTCCTTCCATTTTAATTTGTATATTTTGGAAAAAAAAAAAGTTGCTCTCTGTAGCCTAATAAAGGACTTGTGGATTTTTCATGTGATTAAGAATCGTATTTCACCTCTTCTTAAATGCATTATGAGACAGTCTTTAATTATATAATAATTATATTATTATAATCTATAATATAATTATAGATCTTCTGCAAGGTTCATCTCAAAATAGATAGACCTGGTTTAATGAGCAGCTGTTTGATATTTTGGGCTAGCTTTATTGCTTAAATGGCCAGGTTATGTTTATGGTGTATTTTTCAAGTCCTACTCAGAAGATGAAAGCATTACTTTTTTTTTTTCTTCTGTGACTTGTTAAGGTGTTTGTAACTACAGTGTCAATGTGGTTCACTAAAGCAGTGCAGGGGTCAGCACTATCTTCATTTTTCAGGTAGCTCTGTCAAAGCAAATATTTGGCAAAAAGGACAGAATTTGAGAAATTAGGCATACTTAGGCCTAAGTAAGTGTTCAAAGTATAGATTTTATTTGAATTTTCTGCATGTTGGCCCAGTTCAGGTACTCATGGTTGTTGCTCACTTGCTTGGCATCCTACTAGAGATCTGAAGTGGAGTCTGGCTAAATTCCTGTTCTCCAGGACAACATTTAACTGCAGATATTCTCAAAAAGCTTATAAATGGTGAAATTTGGGTCATTTCATAGGAATGACAGTGAATATATTAGTGACCTGTAGAGATGGCAATAAAAGCATCCTTGGCGTACAGGCGATGTCCTGCCGTCTTTCTGTTACTGTTTCAAGGCCTGGGCATTGCACAACATGTTTAAGGGCGGGGGGAAGAAAAAGCTTCCACCACACCAAAAAAGCTGCCATCTGTATGTATGTTATGAAAGGTGCACAAAACACCTTTCTCTACCTTAAGAAATAGCTGAATTTTTTTTTCAGGTAAACCTGGATAGTTGGTGTGGATCTCACATAGGGCATTTGCTTAGAAAGCTTATGAAGTAGGAAAAGCTCAGGCCTTACGATGAGAACTGGGAAACTACCATAACCCATACTACTGGTTTACATTCACAAGTAGCCAGATCTAATGGTGGTGTTGGGAATACTTGCAAAGTAGAATTTATGATGGTGCACACTGAGATGTGTCATTTATAGTCACAATACAGATGTGAACCCTGAAAAGGAAGGTCAGCTTCTTCCAAAATGCTATTTTGAGGCTAGCAGATTAATACTATTTATTGTTACTGGGTTGTAGGCACTGCTGCCTGATCTTTGGGCATGTTGAAAATCCAGATGAAATTGAGAGCTGCTGATACAAAACAATTTAAAAAAACCCAACCAGACAACAAACAAACCCAAGCAAAAAGCCAAACATCAAAAGAAACAAAAAATCCTGAAGCCCTTAAGTACTGTTGATTTGCTCCTGATTCTATGGGTTAATAAAGACACAGGAATAATAGCAGCTCTAAAAATGAAGAAGATAATGGACTATGTTGAGGTCAAAATAGAATAGGTCAAAAATATCAGATAATAAGCAATATGCACGTAGAGGAGCAATGAAGTTCATTGTAACTAGAAGCAAGTACAGTCAACTACGGAAATCCTGTGCCTCAATATCTTAAATTGATTCTTCCACCTTGCAGAGCACTGGCTGAAGAGTTTTAAGCAGTGGTAGTGATGCTTGTGCTTAAAGCAGTTTACGAGTGATGTAAACTGAACTGATTAGCAAATGGACCTGTACAAATATTCCAGCAAGATGAAATAAATTAGATTTTTGGAAATTACATTTTACTTATCTACGGCAGAGAATCTCAGATAGGGTTGTGCAAAGAAATATGTAGCCTATAAGAGGATGAGAAACTGCTGTCAGTTGTGTTGTCTGTTTTTGCAGTTGTGATTGCTGCTGGTGGTACTACCCCAGTTTGCAACAATAAGGGAAGTGTCTCAGGTTCTGTATCTGCTCCTGAGATGACTTAAAGATCATCTGCAAAATACTTCTGTACTTGATAGCTTTACAGTTTGTCTGCAAATCAATGCAATATCTAAAAAATAACTGCTTGGTAAGCTGAATTTATTTTACTAAACTTTTTATGGATACATAATGATGTGATTTTTAACTTACTGAAATAAATCAAAGATTTTCAGGATTTCGGGATTACTTTAATAAAGATTGATTTTGATTTCTGCTATCTTTGTTGCAACAGCAGATATGTAGCCAGATTTAATTCTCTTCACTTGCATTCTTGTTAGTGTTCTCTAAATTTAAAATTTCACAGAAGTAATACAGCTAGAATGAAAAAAAAACCCACAAACCAACCCTTGAAAGTAGAGCATTTTGGGAGTTCGTGAAGGCAAGGGTAGTACTGAAGCAGAGTTTCCAGCGTTCTTGAACAGCAACTGTGAAGACTCTACATGATAAGTATGGTTAATGTTAAGGATTTGAGAAAAATGAAGGAGTAGTGTCTCAAGATTTACCCTTGACCAGAGAACCTTATATCTGCTACACTTCATTTTCAACATAATATTTAAAAGAGTCTGGTAGCTGTAGTCCAAGAGAAGTGTGGGATGACACCCTGCAGGTTTGCAGACTTTTTAGGATTCTAACCTCTGCATGCTTACCCCATCAATCTGTTACTGAAATATAACTGGCACTCATCCGATATCCCAGTACTAGATGGTTGGTGGTTCTTCCAGTTTTGTCAGCTCGCCAGTAGTCTTTTTTGCTGCTCATTTTGAGATGGTGATGATTCAGCTGAGAACCACAGGAAGACTAAATTGTACTGAAGGGGTCTCTGCTCAGTGGGTTGCTTGTGAAAGCTGATCCTGTGCCCAGGAGCTGGAATTTATAGGAGTGTTTGTCATTCCTTCCTAAACCTGTGTTTGCATGGGGTTACAAGAAGGGCAGATGAAGGACAACAGATTGCAGTGCTTTTATGTGGGTTATGTTTGGAGGTAAATAGCCTTATGTTAACATAGCACCTGACCCAAATACTGCTACTTGGTCCCTAATACATCTGAGATATAGGCGTGGAGATAAGCTATTGCCTGACGTTTTTGGTTGGTTGTGGGTTTTGGTAGGTTTTTTTGTTTGTTTGTTTGCTTGGAAAAGATGAAGGATCACAGCCAATTGCATTTGATGAAATAACTGGAAGATAGGATGAAATTTTATGTAGGTAGTGTTTGTAATTTATGCTTGTGATGCTGGACTTATTAGACCAGTGCAGTATGGAAGAATGTGGGTCCAGCCGTTGGCCAACAGGCTTCATCTGTCTGAATTGCTTTCACTGCAAATGAACCAGCCTCACGGTATTTAGCTAATCTGGCATTCTCTACTTGGCCTAAAACTTAAGCTGGTCCAAAAGCTAAAAAATAAGGGCATCAGTCTTTTTGTGATCCATGGTCACCGTTGCAAACGTTGGAGCACAAAATCCCAGCATGTTTAGTTCCCTTTTCGTGAAAAGTGAAAGAGAGTTTTCTGAAATGGGGAGTAGCCTGCTAAATCTCACAGCTTGGACTGGCTATTCAGCCATGTATTGTATTATGTAGTGTGTATTACAGGCAGGCAAGTTGGTATCTCCTGTAATATGCCATTTCTACCAAAACTTGTCTAGAGTACCTTAAAAAGGCACTAAATAATTTGAGCCGCTACGAATTTCAATAGTTTCTGTGCTTTGTGGTCCCCGTGCTGGGCAGCGGATGGGAGTGTGAATGCCCCTCCTTTAGTTCAAAGAGGCTTTCTGATTTTTCCTTACGTGTCTTTGGAGTTCCAGTTTAGTGACTACTGTAAACAACCCCAGAAAGCTCTGAACTATTTGACAAAATGTGAAGGTGTTGATTTGAATATGAAGATGGTTGTGACTCTCTGCACTCAAATATATGCATAGCTCCATGGCATTTGCAGCTTGTAATGGAGATGACACTTCTTTGGACTGGGAACTGGGACTGGAAAACTGTTTAGCACCAACCTTCTCTTTCAGCTCCTGCTTCTTGACTTGAATCAAGAGCCAGTTGCTTTTCAAAATACTGGGAAAGCGGGCTTGTGAGTTAGGATGCAAAGAACTGCAAAGTATTACATTATAGCTGCATTTAGCATCTGTTAATAAGGTAACGGTAAATGGTAATGGTAATGGCAATGGTAAAATGTAGCTGTGTGTAGCACTTTTAACTTTCTGCCTGTAGATAAATTATTCCA
Source organism: Scolopax mira (assembly GCA_004320125.1). Taxonomy (NCBI): domain Eukaryota; kingdom Metazoa; phylum Chordata; class Aves; order Charadriiformes; family Scolopacidae; genus Scolopax; species Scolopax mira. Next base: position 12,961 of record BJBW01004670.1, on the reverse strand, counting down.
ATTGTCCCAGGGTTGGTTGGTGACTAAGTGGAAAATGTTGCTGATGTTTGGTTGCAGTAATGCATCCACTTGGTAACTGCAGTTACCTGGTCTTCAGGAGTGTATGGACAGACAGGGAGGAACCACACTGTAAACCCAGACGATAGCCCAGTGGTCGAATTCCTCAACCTGTGATTTCTTTCACTTCATCTATAAATATTGCCTCAATTTATCTGACTGCAGGCTGTCAGCTTGCTTGCTGACAAGCACAGGCGCTGTGCCCTGGGTCATTTGGACACACTGACTGGGTAGGATTTATTACTATACAGCTTGACTACAAACTGTGACTTTTCAAGTAGGAAAAATGGATTAAAGCTTTCTTTTTCTTTTTTTTTTTTTTTTCTACCCATCGAAAGAAGAATGATTTCATAAAAATGACATTGTGCTATTTTGTAGGTCTGCTCCCTTTGTGCATTTAGTTACGTTGACTTGCTTTTTAGTTAAAAATAGGGTTTTGCTGTAATTCCTGCAGAGCCAGGAGAATGGGAGCTGGGTTGTGCGGTTAGGACTCCACATCCATGGCATTGTTTCCCAAATGCTTGTCTGCTGCTGCGTGCCTGCCAACCGACCGAATGCTGTAGGAATTACACGAGTGTCAGGAAGGTCTAGCGTGGGATGGGAAGACCTGAAAAAGAGAACATGGCTGCAGAACTGGACTATAAACTTGATATTGACAGTGGGAATCATGACTTGCAAACGGGGAGATGAAGGACATAGTACCTGAAAGCTGGATGATATTTAGTTGTTGTTAAAAAGAAAAAATCATTCTAGGTTTTGGAAAATCCAAACGGAGTTGTGGGAATTATTTTTTGGTTAGTTACATCCTAGATTTGCTGAACCACCAGCCCTCTTTTCATTTTAACTCAAATATGGGGTTTTTTTGTGCTCTTATTTTGTTGGGGGTTTTTTTCTTGCATGTAAGCAAATAAAGGTTCTTCAAAACTTGCGTTGTACGCTCTCTGCCTCTGCTGCTTCACTGATCAAGGTACAGCTTGACCTCTAAATCTTAATGTATTCCTGATAATGAGCTAGGGAAAAAAAAATCTTCCAAATAGTTGGCAACAGTAGCTCTTTACTCTTCTAGATTGCCTAGCAAAGAGCCAGATGTCAGACTTGGATGTGTCCCTGGGGTGCTTGCCTTTTCAGTTTTGACCCATATCACCAGTGGATTTTTAGCTATGTTTATTGACCTTTGAATAGGAAATTGACTATAGAAGGGATTTTTCTTGAAATATCCAGAAATAATGTAGAAGAATATTTTTTTTCCCTGTTGTTCTTACTTTTAAGGAACCATGATTAAAAGGAAAATGCATTAATTTATGGATCTTGGAGCCTTTGTGAAGTGTCCTACTTAAATAATTAACTCTGCATCTGGAAGTGGTGGTCCACTGAATTTTTTTAAGGTGACAGAGAAGACTTGTAATAATTCTTTTAGAAGTGAAGCTGTTTACAGCTGTAGAACCAGAATCAAAAGCAAACTAAAATGAAAACAGTGTTAGTTTCTGTTAATAACTGTAGAAGTCTGTATGCTAGGTGTACCTCTCCTTGTTGTTGGCATATGATTTCTGCAAACGTTTACCGTGGTCTGTCTCCAGGACTTTCTGTCCTGTACAATCTTGCTCGTTTTCAAAACAGGAGGTTTCTTTAGTTGATAATGTTGATTTTTTTCAGTTTTGTGACATGAGAGATTTCTCACATTTCAAAGCAAAGGATTTCAGAAATTTCCATTAGCTGAGACTTTCCAAGATCCCCAAACACAGCTGCTAATCCTAAATAAATGGGTACTAAATCGTACTTTCACAAACAGTGGCATACGTGTCAGAGTGGAATACAGAAAATCTATTTACCTACTCCTTTCCTGTTGAAGGAAGAGGTTGTTTAGACAGTTAAATGTCAGCCCTACACCTGCCACTTCCATTAGTATTGTACATTACTATTCTTTCTGTGATGATGGTACCCAGGGAAAACTAAATTTAGGAATTCCTGAGTTAGAGTAATAAAATTTTAATTTTTTTTTTTTTAAGTGGAGGTTCAGTGTTCAGGCTGGGTTTTTATACAGTTAAGCATGCAGAGATAACATGTTTAATGTAGTAAATTACTAAGATGTCTACACTTTTCTGTAAGAAAGTAACCTTCTTAATCTGTTATACCATGGGGTCTTATAGCAAAGACCATTCTAGCGGTTAAAATTTGACCCTCAATTTTTCTGGTTACTGCAAGGTGATCTAATGCAGTAGGTGAGGTGTATGCACATGTCCTGGGTCTCTATATTTTATTTTGTGGTTGGTTGGAGAAAAAAGATGAACTTCACTAATTTCATTTGTCCTGGTTATTGGTCCCAGTACTTCCAGCTGATTTCTGTGCTGCTTATTTTTCTGCAGCTTGATAATCTCTGATTTAAAATTTTTTCCTAAATAAACAGCATTGAAATTCTTCATGGTGTCACTAGAATATAGAGGTTGCTACATGGATTGTGGTTTTTTTAATATACCGTTGACCTAAGGCAGTAATATATGGCATGATTTAAACTCTGTGTACACCTCCACAGACACAAATTGATACATTTCTGGAAGTCACATCTGAATGTTGGTATTTTAAGCAGAATAACATGTTGCTTCGATTGATAATGTCTCCTTCTTCTAAAGAAGCCTTGGTTGTAGCATGGTCCATATGGGGCCTTCCTGTTTTGCTTATCTTATGAATATGTCGTGGACGTTTGTAAAAATTAGGTGATTTTAGAAAGAAGGGGCTAATTGAACCTAGCATTTCATATTACAGTTTGGAATAACTGCCACTTAGAGACACTTAGAAAAGCTCTGCAGATTGTTTCAAAATTCAATGAATATATTATTCATATAAAGAGATGCTTCTGTGTTGATCTGGGTAAATAATTTTAAATGGCTTTGCACAGTTGTTGTTGCAGTGTGCTCCAGAATTTAGGGAACAGCTTTGCACTCCTAAACACCCTAAAAAGAAGAAAAATGATCCTTTACATCTTCCCTTCCTACAATCAGAGTGAGCACACACTTGTAGATTTTTTGCCCAAACTTATAAAAATTCATAGTGGTTCAAAGAAGTTGGAATCTCATTCTGTGTGACAGAATAGAAACTCTGGACGTATTAGGAATGCATGATTACACGTACAGTTTTAAAAGCTTGTGTCAGTGTGAAAAATTTTCATTAATTTTCTTTGGCTACAATATGAGGGAAAATGTGAAAAAAATTTAGTAAGCAAAGCTGGAGATGTTAAAGCAACATTCACTGCTGTTATATTGCTGTGGCATGAATACACTTGCACTTTCAAAATTCATAAAATAAATAATAAAGCTCATTGAGTAGGCATGTTAGCATAGCATAAAAAATTGTAAAGTAAAATCTTACAATTTTAAGACTTTGCAACATTAGTCATGTATAAAGGGAAATGCTTGTTATTTAATAATATTTTGAGTTATGTTGCTCTGCTATTTTTACATTATTCAGAAAAAAAGCAAGACATTACCTATGTTACAATATTACATTATAATGCAAATATGAAACCTTTTTATGTTCTTTGCACTGGTCTAAGTGTAAGATCTTTTAAAATTCACCTTGTTTTAAAAATGCCATCCTTGTTTTTAAGCAAAATTATTTCCTCCTTGTTTTGACAAGCTTTTTAAAAAAAATTGTCATTGTTTTGAAATGGTTACTATTTTGCAATTAGCAATCTCAAAACATTAGATTACGGTAATAGACATTTTTCCTACGTATTAAAGAATGTTTTGTATTTAAGTATGCTACAGTCAGAAAAATCTTAAAAACAAGGTTTAGCAGGTGCTTTGATGTCCACTTGTGTGTTGAGATATGAATCTTGTAATATTGCAGTTCCTCAGGTTTTTTTGTTTGAGGTGAAGCAAACATCTTCATCTTTCATTGTTAGACAACAAAAATAGAGGAAACGTCTATTTTAGAGCAAGCACATAGAAAACAGGTAGTCACAGTTCTTGATTTTGTTATTTGGAGCCAGTCATTAGCAGAATAATTATGCATGTTTCTCTCCTACTGCTGAAATTACTAAAAAGTAAAGTCATTGCATTAGGAAAAAAAAAAGAAACTAACTCACTTTTCTCAGAACTATTATTTGATACTATAAAGCAAATATAATCCTTTACTTAAAACTGCAAGGGTCACATTGACATGGCTGCAGCCATCAAATATAAAAAAAATAATTTAGTTTAATTGCTTGTGAATTGTCATGTCTCCGTTTAAATTTTCATCAAGTTTCTTTCAATTAATTTGGTATTTTATAGAGGTAAAATTCTATTCAAATGGAAATCACCAGTTTTTGCATCTGTGCACAGCATCTCCCTATGTCCCTATGTATCTATTTATATCTTTTAAAAATATTTTCTTTGGAAGTGCACAGAAAACTTAAGTCTTTATACTAAGAAGCTACCAGGAAGAAAATCTCAAACATTATTATGATAATCATGTTGATTTTTGTCTTTTTTTCCTCCTTTGGTTAGTCTGCTTCTGAATGATAACTATATGAGAAAAAAAAACCCACACAGGCTGGTTTCAGGTTTTTCTGTTTGGAGGAGTGACATGGATCTCGAGGGGATTTTCTGGGTCACTGCCATTACACACTTGCACAGCACGTTCATAACTTCGTCTAGCTTTGGTTTAAAAGCCTTCTCAACCACTGCTCCCGTTGAGCCTGGTTTTGAGAATCTCCGTGGTTCATTAGGTAGCAACCTTCTTTCAACTTCCTGCTCATTAGGCTTTGCACCTGCATTGCCTTTTACTGTAAATATTTCTTTTTCCTCCTTCCAATTTCCAGATAGCGATCATACCCCCTCTCACCTTGGTCTGAATTAAGCCATGGTCCTCTTGCACTTTCTCAAATAATAGTTTTTTCTTCTGATAATCTGATAGTTCTTCTCTGATCTATGTATAAGTATTGCTTTAAGTCCACCTTCATTGCAAACATACAGCTGGGAACATGGGCTACATTTCAAAATACGGTCTCTGCTGGTGCCATGGAGAAGAGCCCAGAACCTCTGTATTTCTGGATGATGCATGCTGTGATCTCACTGGATTCTCCTTCTGCTGTATCACCTTAACCGTTCAGTCACCTTCTGATTAGCTGATATGCTGAAACTCTTTTCACAGTCATTTCTGACAGTTAAGTTCGTAGGTTCTTTGGTTTTGTCTCCAAGTGACTGATCTCCTATCTTCTCCTATTGCATTTTATCTCTTACTCCTATTAGAGCCCATCTTGCTCTCACAGGAGAGTGTTCTGCTCATCGCTTGTACCAAGAGTGTCTCTTTGTGCTGATACCAGCAGGTTTTACCAGCACTTTTATTTTTTCCCCATCCTTCCTATATATATCATTTTTTGTATCCCATCTTTAAAAAATAAAAATTACTTAAGTAGACCTTAATTTACTTTTTCTTTATTCTAGAATCAGTTCACTTTGATTTATTTTACTATTACAAAATTAGTTCAGTGCAGTAAAATTCAGGGCTGTAGTTCAGTAGTAAACTGCGGTTGTTCAGACTAACAGCTGAAGTTCAAAACTGAGATGTCCCCTTGTGAGTGTTTTGAAAATCTTTACCAAGCTTAGTTCGATTGAGTAGAGTGCTATAATGGTGAAATGAAATATTCTGTAATTTGTATAAAGCAGAAAAGGCAACACATGCTGTAAAAATGCGCATTGATAGAGGCTTCAACACTTGAAATATATACTTATGCCTTAACCATTTAAAATGTGTCCAGGATAGATGTTTTCACCTTTGGGCTAAACTCTTTACTTATCTGTAGTGGTTTTCAATCTGAGTGGTGCTTTAAAGCTGAAAAGAATATCTGGCTGTGTGTGCCATTAAATTGTACCCCTGCTGGTGTAATCACTCTTGAGCATCCCCCATGTCCATGGTTACACTGCTATATAGGAAACCCCAAATGACTCTCTGTACATCCCTCACTTAAAATGTTCTGCAGTATTTTAAAAATCTTGCTTGAACATGTTTGAATTAACATTTCCTGTAAAAGTATGTGCCTACATAAATTGTTCTTGAGTTGGGGTTTTTTTGGTGGTTTTTTTTTCCTTTTGCATCCTTAGGCATAAATCTGTTGCCTGATATCCTGTGGAAGCAAAATTTGCGACCAGGTTCTCTGTTCCTTCCTCTCCCACAGTTACTTGTAACAGGCCAAAGAGTTCAAAATTTAACCTTATAGGTCTCAAGGTCCTGAAAGCAGGCCATTTAGTTTCCAGCCCAGCAGTAACTCTCAGTGTATTAAACATGCAAATGTCCACAAGAGGAAGTATTTAGAAATAACCTAACTGTGGGAAAAACATCAACTGGAACATGCATTATGTTAGTATGAAAATAAGTTATGCCCAAGAGAGAGATCTCTGCAAAGCCAGGCTTTATTAATATTTTGTCCTCCACATCTACTGCTACTAAATAATGGGGAGCCTTTACTGGTGTTCAGTGGTTGAGCTCAGCTTTCGATGCTCCTACCCTAGAGATATTTCGGAAGTCAATTGAATGGTCTATGGTCGTTGAGTGCCTCTCCCTGGTTGTCAGTTGTCATTATGTAGTTTTCCACAACGTGAATTCCCTTCCCAGTTTTATTCCATGTTTTAGGGAAGCTGTTAGTTTGTGTGCAGGCGTGGGCCGTGCCGGCTCCGTCAGGGCTCTAAATGCCAGTGCTGGGTGAGGTGGTGGGTGCTACCAAGAGCAATATGGTGTGGCCTCGTAAACGTGCAGGCACAATATGCTGGAAAGGGGATTCTGCTTTTCATGCTTTGATCTACTCTTCGAGGATGAGATCTGATCTGAACTGTAGATGTCTGTAAGGCAAACCAAGCCGATCACGTAAAATACCAGATCCTGCTGGTGAATAAAGAGGAAGAAGACCTGAAAAGCCTTCATCATCAATCCTGGAAGGCTTCGCTTTCACTGCAGTGTTTGGGGGAAAAAAACCTAGCAGATAGAACAAAAAATCTATCAGTGATTAAGTGGAAGGTACTGGCAGAGACACAGATCTCGTTTGCCATGGAGGAGATGGGAAAAAAATGTCTGAGAAATGGTATTTTTCTGTAAAATCTGCCTCTCCCATGCAGACAGTACTGCTTTGTAAGTAATGCTGGGTGAGGTGAAATGACTGAAATGTTGTGAGAGGAGTTTCTCCATGTGGTTGAGGTTGCCAGAGGGTTGTTGCTACTTAAGTGTATATCCACAGGCAGAACAGTTGTAGAACAGCCTCTTTATTTTGAGCTGTTCTAATTTTAAAACCTCCACAGATACTGTATTTCAAAAATACTAAATTGTCCTTTATTGCCCAATGAAGAAGTTACACTTTCTCAGTCAGAAAATACCTGGTAAAAGACTTCTGAATAGAGTTCTAAGTAAAAATATTCTGATCTTGCAGATGTTGCTGTTCATTTTAAATGTGTTATAATGGTTTAACTTCAGAATTTCAAAACCCTGAGAAAAGCTTCAGAAAATTTAGTATGTTTCAGTATGATTTAAATGCAGTTTAATATCATTTAGTTCAAATCTATTCTGCATTGATTTCTTATGTATTCTTGGTTTACAGTCACTGTAAATACCTGTAGGATACAAATTTTCCTTTCTTAATTTTTTATTTATTTAATTTTTACATCATTTGAGCTGTTGCCAATATATTGATAGCGTGTTTGTGGAAGGAATATTGTTTATGCCAGATGTCCTGAAGAAAACACTTTTGAATGTAAAGGACCGCATTGAATCCGTGACACAAATACTGTCAAAAGAAAAAGCAAGTACTAACAGGTCTGGTCCTACAACAAATAAGGTAGTTATTACGTTAAATAAGAATGGGGGGTGCCAGTGATGTAATTCATACTTTTGCTTTGAAAAGAGTTGTCCCTGAGAGCTTTTCTGCATTCCCCAGATGCCTATTTGCACTTCACCACCTCTGCCTCTCTGCAGAAGTCAATAATCCTTCAAGCAAAGTACAATTATGTTCAGTGCATTAAATGCTCATAGGATTAGCTGCTGAGAATTACAATATGTATAGTGTTTTGCAAGGGAAACAAAATGAAGTTCCTGTGCACTTGCTCTGTCTTGCGTTCTCTTCGAGACCAGCAGATCATGTTGTATTAACTTAAACCTCTGAACAGTTTTATGGGGGGCTAACTATAGCAAAGTACCAGGGCAGGAATATATGAAGAGTTTGACAAGAAAACATCCTTATAATGCTTAATTTTTTGCTAAAGGAGCTCTGCTGTGGGCTTTGCGTATAAACAACTGCTTAACAGAAATAGTACCCAAATGCAGTATTTTCAGAACATGTGTTGTGTCTTTTGTTGTACTCAAGATGAAGAATGCTTTTAAGATTAGGCCTTCATGAAGTTTGAGACACAGTTTCACATAAAGATACCTATTTGAGGAAAATTTGGAGATTCAAAATATGTGAGATAGTTGTACTATCTCACATGTGAATGATACACAGCAGGCATAATTCAAGTCAGAAGGTTTTTATTTAACTCCCTCTGAAGCTTTCAGAGAAAATACATAGAAACATCTTAATGTTTTCCATCCCACCCCTAAGTAGAAGGAAATCTTGCTTCCATGGGAATTGCATCCTAATTTGAACTGTATATAGTTGGAACTTTTATTTTAGTTTTAACTCTGCACTGCACGTGTCAGCGTGCATCATGTCTATAGGCAGAATCAATAGAAATTACTTTATTATTCTGTAATTACTTACATTGACTGCTGTGTTTTAAATCACTGAACCATAGAAATGTTTTCCTTGATGTCTCTCTTGGTTAGTGAAAGAATTATGTTGAAATACCATGTCAATGAATACCCACCATTATTAGAAGCATTTTTTCCTTCAGTCATTAAATATCATAAATATGGATATATTTTTAAAATGCATACAACAGATGTATAAACATCTAATATAAAAATGAACGTTTGCATAAAATAGTGAAATAAAACATTTCTGAATTGATAGGATGATGAAGAATTCTGGGTTGGTGATCTAGACTTTTGTAGTGTAATAAACATTTTTAGATGCCTGTCTTGGTGGGGCAAGAAATAAAGGGAAGGACTAAGGCGTAGTATTTATTTTATTTGGCTGCTGTTGCTCTTCCTTTATGAAAAGATACAGAATACCAAAATAATTTTGTTGCAATTTACTTATTTAGGTGAATGGGACTAAATTAATCATCAATAAAATGAATAAACACCGTTTTAGGTGTTGGCTATTTTTTATTATCGTACCTTTTATTAGTAAAGAGGTACTACACAGCATTGAGATGCATGTGTTCAGAGGCTGAAGAATCAGTGTTTGCTTGTGTTTGTGATTGCAGAAAGTGGAAATAGTTTATAAAGTTGATATTTTGTGTTGCCTTATATGTACCATACTTACTTGGCCTATCTCAGAGGCACCTAATTACCTATAGGATCATTCATTGGGAATTGTTATACTGTTGCTCTCTTAAATTCAGTCTTTCTGCAGATGTACGTCTGTCACTTTGCTGGTTTTATAAAGCTTTCATAAATTGCTGAGTGGCATTTAGCAGAAGACCTTGTTTGTAAGATGCTTATTGATATGTTTGCTCTACAATGAATGGTATATTGGAGCATTCCTCTTGTATTTCAGAATTACATTTTTGTGTATATTTTTCCCATTTATATTTGTTGTTTTCACACATAAGTATATTTATAAAATATAAATCCCCAAACCAAGACAAATAATAAACAACAAAAAAACAGAGGCATGCTATTGAAATGATGGAAGGATTTTGGTATTGTTTTACTCATGTTTTGCTGTTTTCATGCCTTTTCATGACATATCTGAAGATTTTAATGTCTTGACTAGTAAATATTCTGAAAATATATTCAATTTAAAAATAAAAACAAACACTTGCATTAGTAGGATGACCCCAATGATTTCTTGAGTAGAAGTTGCATAGAATGCAGCAGAGCTCAAGCATTTGGCCAAAAGGCTACAAAAGAGGAGAAGCCCATCACAGTCACAGCAGTAGCACATATATTCATTGCCTTTTGTTATAGAGAAAGGCACGCTGTAGGGTAGGAGAAAATCATGATGTTCTTAAAATAGGAAGAACATATTCAGTGCAAAGTAATTGTTAGCTTTGCATGCATAAAGTGGTGACTCACTTTGAGGGTGGAAGTAATAAATTGCTGCTTTGTAGATAGGAAGATGTGATAGGGTTTAAGGTATTGTACAGTTCAAAATGGAGATATCAGTTTGTCCTTAAGATGGTTTCACATAATTGTTTAAGTTTTCATTTGTTTTATGGCTTTCAAGAAATAAAAACCTTAAGATGGTTTCACATAATTGTTTAAGTTTTCATTTGTTTTATGGCTTTCAAGAAATAAAAGCATGGAGTTCCCAGACGTACTGTTTTTCCTCTGCTTTCTTTACATGAGTGTAAACTGTTTAAATGTGTGTATATATACACACGCATGCACACTTATTAAGTGCTATATGCATATTTATAAAATACTGCTTTGACTTCTGTCAAATTAAGATTAGAGCTTTGGTGTTAACTACTTTATCTCTTCATGTTTTGTATTAAAACCTTTTTTCCCTTTCTAAGTCATACTTCATTAGTTTAATGCACATTCCACCTTAATGTTTTTCTCACAACGTTTGTCCTGAAAATAGGTTATGAGGATGGATAACTGTCCATTTTAATGACTTTTAATGACTATTAGTTGTTTAATGTAGTATAATGAAACTATATTTACTTAGGAACGACTCATGCATTTATTTTTCTAAATTACCCTGTCATGTTTTTACTCTGCTAGTTCATTTTGATCCTTCAAAACCAAATGTTTGGTAACAAAGTTAAGAGTTATAGTAGTTGCTGGCTTCAGCAAAGCTGTAGGTTAGTGTTTCCCTAACAAACAAAGTGCTTATTATGGAAAATATACAAGGTGCTTTTGTTCCTTATTACTTTGAATAACTCCTTAAAATTAGTCATCGTTTAATGAAAATGCAAAACAAGATAAAAAATGTCTCTTTGGTTCTGATGCCATTTGTGGTTCCTTTAGTTTTTTGTAGCTGATCTTACTGAGGCAAAGGGTGTTATGTCCTTAGACTTCCTCATATTGCTGCATGATCTGGAGCATAAGGCATGTGTTATATATCTAGCCTGTAGGAGCTTTAAAACGTTACATGAAAACCCTTCAGGTAGTTGTAGAGGGCAATGAGGTTCCCCCTCAGCCTCCTCTTCTCCAAACTAAACATGATGTTATTCGTGCTCTGCTTAGCAAAAGCCATTTTACCAGATGTCATGCTCCAGGAGTGACAGGTGTAGCCTCTCTTCTCTAAGAGTTAAGCACATGTGATTTCTCATTTTCATCAGTGCTTTATTTTTTTTTCCCCTTGTGTACAACTCTGTACAATAATATTTTAAGTAGCAGTATGTGACTTAGAAATGCATGTGTTTTTCACAAATACTTTTCACTGACCTCATAATGTAAATGTTTCCGTGTATTTTATTTTTTCTTTGCACACCTTCTCACCTTAACTTGTTTGGGAATGGGGTAGTTGAAGTGGACGCCGCTTTGGGGCATGTAGCACAGAGATGTAGTATTCTGCAAAGATGTGAGCATGTGCTTTCTGCTTGAGAATAGTCCTGTTTGATTAGGATCAAAGTGACTAGTTAGGTTGCCCTAAGTAAAATGCCTGCTTCTGATCTGCTGTCACCGCTTGGCAAGTCCAGCTCATGCAGCATGGCTTTGACTCGAGGAGTTATTCTGGAACCAGTAATCATCAAACATTCAGCTGATTGTCTGCAGTCAAAAAAAAAAAAAAAAAAAAAAAAGGCTTGCTTTTATGTGCAATGTACTCCATCAGTTATTGTGGAATCTCCTGCCTCTTCCTGTTGCCTGTGTAGTAATGAAACATAAATCCTTGCTGTTCATTTAAAACCCTAAGTGCAGTCGTGATATTAAACATATCTTGATTATATTTATTAACATACTAACTGGATTTGCTTTGGTGTAAGGTTCTTAAGAATTGTTATTGCGTTGATAAAAGATAAATGCAATTGTTAATGACGTAAAGATATTTGCAGAGCACTATGAAAAATGGAATGTGTTTGGCTGGGCACAAGATAGTGTTGACATGCACTTCCCTATGGAGTTAATATTTATCTGTGATTGAAATGGTTATTCCTTTATAAAATGTAAAGATCACGAAATATTGTAACTTTGAGTTATACAGGTCCAAATCTTAGATTATTTGTGCATGTATCTTAAAATACTATATAGGATTTCTACTTGGAAATAATCCTGGACTGCTTTAATTCTCAGAGATTGTACTTTTTCTAATATTGACACATTGCAAAAGCTATGGTGGTTCATTTGCTATACATTCTACTGATGGAATATATACTTTTTTGTATAATGACTTGGATCATGATCAAAATTTGATAAAATGGCCTGAATAACAGGAAATAGTGTTCAGTTTTGTGCTAATTCAAATTTACAGATTAAAAAGGGAAGTTGCAGAGACAAAAGATACTGTAACTAATGCCCTCCTTCATACTGTATTTTTCTCCTCCTGGTATATCATCAGCAGTGGTAAGCATAATTAGATTTTTCTGGAGGCAGCATCCATGGCTGTATGTATTAGAATATTGCTTTTCTTAATTGCCCTTTCTTTGTTGATTGGTATATGAAGATCAACACTAGCTCTGGGCTTACTGAAACTTTTTAGGATTATTAATGGCTGGTTACTCTTTTTAACTCCTCGGTCAGGTAAAATATTGAGAAACAATTGCTTAAAATGTAGCCATTTTTGCTCTCAGTGGATGCACTCATAATAAAGAAGGATTCGTTTTCAGGAGTATTAATTAGAATTGGAAATGCCAGTCAGTCTAAATAAGAGTAAGGTTTCCAGTTTTCT